>BLSH010316379.1:930160-940582 GCA_018402905.1 Glandirana rugosa | reverse complement strand
GGGGGGGGGGGGGGGGGCAATGTTAGGAAAAAGCATCAGTCCAGATGCTTTCTGGCCATTTCCACGGTGGTGTGCGCATTTGCGTGCTCTCGTGTACGTGCCAGAAACGGCGCTATTTAAACCCTCTGTTCCCAGCAGCAAGTGCTGTCCGTTCTACAGCGTCTGTGACCTGTGAGTCCCAGCTCAACCCTCTGTTCCTGTACTACTTTGCTTCCTGTTTGACCCGGCTTGGCCTGACCTGCTGATCTGCTGCCTGCACCGACCCCGGCTATCTACGACCCTCCGATTGTCTGCTCCCTTTGTACTTCTGCTGCCCGCCTGATAATGAACCTTGCTTGGACTTGACCACCCTTCTGCCTGACCCATCTGTACCGCACTGCCTGCCTGTTGCCGACCCAGCCTGCACGGCCATCCCTCTGACCAGCACAACCACCTGGATCATCACATCACCAGTGACCATCCTGCCCTAATGCCATCCCCCACTCTTGGACTTCTGTCTACTCTACCAGGGGTCCTTGAATTGGGTGCGCAAGAGCGGTTGCTCCCTGCACAAGACAGACTCCACCACCAGGACCGTGACAGTTTCTTTTAGGTTCTGGGTGGAGTGGGGAAGGATTAGAGACACTGTTTTTTTCTTTTACTGCTATCTGGAGCTCCATCAGAGTGATTTCAGGTCACTTCATGTCCTGCTAACAAAGATGACGTCACATCTGACAAAACATATTGGGAACCATGGCATACGTCATCACTCATGCGTGCCAAATGGCGGCCATCTTGGATGTTGGCAACATTGAGGTCTTACTATACACAGCACTGCTATGTTGTTTTAAGCATAGTAAATGCAATTTTAACTGAATACATTTTCGTATTGCTGGTTTCACACTATGGAGAGCGTGTCTGTTTTTTGCATGTTTGGTCTGGATGATTAAATCCCTGTATGGGTGCACTTGGATAGAGCAAAAGCCACAGGAGACATCCTCATAAAGCTTTGTTTGACCACTCTTTAAACTGAGGATCAAAATTTTCTGATAAGCCTAACATTTTTGCATAGAGCTCTGTGCACCTCTGGAGCCCTAAGTGATATCTATCATCTGATTGAAAGGATTCAAAATTCTTTCCTTGGAAACTGAGATTCTCTTTTTCCTTTACACAAACTTTCTTTTCACCTGGACTTTTTCTTTATATGTATTTTAGATTGAAAATATATATTTTATTCACGCATTATATATATTACACAATTTTGTTTTGCCACCTACCATAAACCGGTCAATATTTTGTCAATTTGGATGGTATTGCACATATTAGTACAGTCTATATAATATCTATTCACTTAGATCGGCCAATATTTGGTCTTATACAAAATTATTTGTTTTTTACACATTAGCTATATTCACTTACATTGGCAGATTAATATCTGGCTTTACAATAAATGTATTATTGATTTTTTTCAGGAAGTATTTTTATACGATAATTCAACAGGGTAATATCTGGTTTTGAACACATTCACCATTGTTTTTTTGTAAAGAAAGTATTATTATAAGGTAATATTCAATTTGTATGGTACACATTTAGATATTTATCTCATAGTCCTCCATATGCATTGTACTTTTTGAGAATAAAATGTATTTAAGCCACATAACCAAAATTTAAAAAACGTTTGAGTAGAGTTCATGTTTGCTAGTGAAAATCCTTGTACATACCTTTAGATGCCGACAGGCAGTGTCAATGCTGTTCTAGAACCCCCAAACTCAGCATGCACTATTATGAAAACTCTGACTTTGCCCAAGAAGTCAGTGCTCAGCCCCACCCCCTCCAGCATCTTACTTTTGCTTGGCGTGGCTGCCCATCATTGGGATGGGCAAGCAAGAAGGCATGCGCTGTCTTCCTAAGTAAAAAATTGTATAATAGAGCAACCAGTGGTTTGGGAATCCTTTGGGGGCTCTAGGACACAGCTGACCCTGGGTGCTGTTTAGCAGTTTTTAGACAAGTACAGGTATACTTTAAAGTAGGGCAGACTCAGAAAAAAAAATGGTTCTGGTTATTTGGTTTAGGAGATAAGTTGATTTGAGATAAGTAGTCCTGGCTTTACAAGCTAAGACAAAATTATTAATTAGTTAAAGGTTATAAATTTAATGATCTGGATTACCATGCCATGCCATAGAGAATATTTTAATTTAGATGCACGCTTCCTGCTAACGACAGATGAGGGGTGCAGAAAATAAGGTGGAAGGTTCGTACATTGTACTCTGTAAATAGAAACTGATTTAACATTTGTGTAGTGTCACTATTGATGTCATTCTTGGTTTCTGGATGCAGCAACCTCACAGTGTGATCCAGAGGCGTCTTCTAGGTGGGAGCCCTATAAAAGAGACCAGCAGCTTAGCACCGTCCCTCCATCTCTGTAACCTGGGGGTGCAATCTACCAACGAATCAGCTAAATTTGGAGAGAGGATTGATGAAGACTTCAATACGGTCCAGGACCCGCCAACAGCACCTGATACCTCTAAGGAGACTCCGGGTAGCTGGGCACAACGCAGCCTGCTGATTAGTTGTAAGGTGAGATGCATAGTACATGATTTACTCAAACACACAACTGTAGCAATCCCAACTGGAATATTTAAAGCCTAATTCCAGTCAATTTTATTTTTTGACTTTGGATAAATGGGGAAAGAGTTAAAGCTGAAATCCAGGATAAGAAAATATTGCCTAAATACAAGAGGCATGCGTATTATTAACCGGTTTCGGACCGGCTTGCGTACATTTACTGCTGCAGAGTGGCACAATCCCGCAAATCGATGTCTATAAACGACGGCTCGCTCTTGTGCCCGCCACACTCTGCAGCAGTGTGGCCGCAAGTCTGGCGGACACGATGTCCGCTGGCTACCCGCGATTGCCTGGCAGAGAAGAAGAACGGGGAACTCCTTGTTCTTTCAGGTGGCATGTAAGAGATCTACTGATCCCTGTCACTGGGATCAGTTAGATCTCTTATGCCCCTGGCAGCCCAGCCCCCTCACAGTTAGAACACGCCTAGGGAACACAGTTAACCCCTAGATTGCCTCCTGCAGGTTAACCCCTTTGCTGCCAATGACATTTACACAGTAATCAGTGGATATTTAAATTTCTGATCGCTGTATAAATGCCATTGTCCCAAAAAAGTGTCAAAAATGTCCGACATGTCCGCTGTAATATCGCAGTCCTGATAAAAATTGCAGATCGCCGCCATTACTAGTAAAAAAATAAACAAATAAAATAAAAACGCCATAAATTAATTCTCATGGTTTGTAAACATGGCAATTTTTGCGCAAACCAATCAATAAATGGCGATGTCTGCCGGCGAGCCGCGATGAGCGGCCACTGCCAAAGAACGGGAAACCGCCGATGTAAACACGGCGGTTCCCCACTCTGTTAGTGGGGGCATGGGAGATCTACTGATCCCTGTCACTGGGATCAGTTATGCCCATGGTAGCCCAGTCCCCCCACAGTTAGAACACGCCTAGGGAACACACTTAACCCCTAGATCTCTCCCTGCAGGTTAACCCCTTCACTGCCAATGACATTTACACAGTAATCAGTGGACATTTAAATTTCTGATCGCTGAATAAATGTCATTGGTCCCAAAAAAGTATAAAAAATGTCCGACATGTCCGCCCCAATATCGCAGTACCGCTAAAAATCGCAGATCGCCACCATTACTAGTAAAAAATAAATAAAAACCCCAGAAATTAATTCTCATCATCCGCAAACGCGGCCACTTTTGCGCAAACCAATCAATAAGCGCCGTTTGCAAAAATATGAGGAAGAATATAAATAGGCCATGAAAAAAATGTTTTTTGATTTTTGTTTTTGGATTTGTATTTTAACAAAAAGTAAGAAATGTGGGTTTTTTTGCAAAATGACGCAGAGGGGATCAAATACCACCAAAAGAAAGCTCTATTTGTGGGAAAAAAAGGACCCAAATTTTGTTTGGGTACAATGTCGCACGACCGCGCAATTGACAGTTAAAGCGACGCAGTGCCGAATCATAAAAACATTTCCTGTAGGCCCAGAAGGTCATTTACACCCCTCAGGGGGTAAGTCATCACCCTGGCTGGACTTACAGTACTCTAGGACTGAGTGACGCCCACATATGATTACACGAGCGTCCCTCATTTCAGAGAAATGCCAGTCCCCTGCTACTACAGGAAGAAAAAGAAGAAGCTGTGGTGATTTAATCAGACCGACAAGAAGGTTGCAGAAAAAATATGTATGGAGGTTGAGGCTTCCTCAAGGGTTAGGGGGTGGCTGGTAGCGTTAAAGTCAGCCCCTTCAAAGTAGTATTAGTTAAAGGTGGTGGCTTTTGGACTGAGTCAGCCCTTGGCTTCTTATACGTCGTGGCTAATCCAGCTGTGAGATTTCCATTACAGAAGTCCCAGCTGTGTTCCTGCACAACTGAGGGTTTTGGTGTTGCTCCCCACCTTTGTGGGTCTTAGTTCCTCTGTGACAATCTCCATAATAGCAGACTAGAGACACTTTTACCGTATTGTTTTAGAAAGCACACATGGATTGTCTTTGATGTTACCGTTTTTTTCTCTTCTCTTAGGTGTGTACGCAGGATGTCTCTTGCAGGCTATCTGTTGAAAGCTATGAGAACGTCATCTCCAGGTCCTGCTTGCAAAGACTGGGGTAAGATAGTCCCAAATCCTAGCAGCCTATTCGCTTCCCTCACACTAGAATTACTTCATCAGAAGTAACAATATCTACCGAGACCTGAAACACTAACAGCCCACAAAAACGGAGTAGCGTATATGCAGCTCCTTCCTTAGCATTGTTTACCACCATTAGACTGCTTTCACACTGAGGCCGTTTCCAGGCATTTTAGCGCTACAAATGGCCTCTAAAAAGTGCCTGAATACCGCCACCTATTCATTGCAGTGTGTCTCTTCACACCGAGGCGGTGCGCTTGCGGGACGTTACGGAAAGTTCTGCAAGCAGCATCTTTGGGGCGAGTTGGGAGCGATGTAAATAGCGCTCCCAAAACACCATGCCCATTGCAATGCATGGACAGCGCTTCCAAAGTGTGTGAAAAGCGTTTTGAAAGCACCACAAAATGGGACTTTTTACCATTTTATTTTTTTGTAAAAAGCACCCCGCTTTAGCACTAAGGGCACAGTGTTCTGTTTCAAATGCAGCTTTATACATTGACATACCTCCATAGACCCAGTCTGTCTTCTTGACAGTATGGTCATCTGCTGACTTGGCTCCATCCACAGGCAGCTTAACTCTTCAGTAAGGCACAGAAGTTCAATCCAATGCAATTTCATACTTCCCAAAATTTTGAGATGGGAATGAGGGACACCTACTAGCAAAAGTATGTAGGCATAGGACATACCCCCTTAAAGGAGAATTATCCAAAAAAAAGGCTAATTAAATCCACAAGGGCTTTTTTTTACCACTAGTATTCCTTTATACTGGCCTTTAAAATTTACAAATCCTGCCATTTAGAAACTGGGTGAAAGGTTTAGCACTGGGAAACCCTTTTTGAAAGATAAAAAGTGCATTTTATATACAACTATATAGATCAGACCAAAATGAGGGACGAATGAGGAGGAAAGAGGGACATTATTCCAAATCAGGCACAGTCCCTCAAAATCAGGCACAGTCCCTCAAAATCAGGGACAGTCCCTCAAAATCAGGCACAGTCCCTCAAAATCAGGCACAGTCCCTCAAAATCAGGGACAGTCCCTCAAAATCAGGGACAGTTGGGAGCTATGCAATTTTACTTCTGCTGGTTGCATTACAGAGGATGTTTTTGCAGTCTTTCGAAGTGTAGAGGAAAATGACTTTACTGAGCCCTGTCTCTGTAAATAACTAACACTGACTGATGGAAGAAGTGGGGAGGGTCAAGGGTCTAGGACTAAACTGTCTAGCACTAAACAGAAGGGGAGGACAGAGGATGATACAAAATCCCATTAGTTAAGAAGCTGTAGTCAGCATACAACAAAACAATAGCAACCTAATACAGTTCCATATAACACATAAAAAATAAATGATAGTGGGGCAGAACAAGTAGCTTTTAGATACAATGGATCGATAGAGTTGTTGTACATTTAATCAATGTTTTGCTTTATAATATGCAGTATAGCATTAAAAATACAAATCTATGTTACCTCCCTACGACAAACTTTACAATAAAGTGGTTCTAAAACCTGAAGGTTTCTTACCTGCATGAAATGCATGCAGGTAAAAAAAAAACCTTCTGTGTGCATGGGGGGGGGGGGGGGGGGGGGAGGGGAGGGGGTGAGCACACAGAATGGGGCTTGGGAGCAAGCAAGTGGCTTGCTATTGGGGAAAAGGGGGGGAAAAGGGGGGGCCAGAGTGCCGACAGGGGGAAGAGGAGCATAAGGGCTGCTCTGTGCAAAACCATTGGTAAGTATAACATATTTGTTGTTGTTCAGTATGGAAGAAGAAGCCCCTGTGACTGCACATCCATAGCATCCCAAAGTATGGTGGTAAGAGGCAGCGTCAGCCTGGACTCCAGCCAGGCCATGTTTCTAACGCGTTTTACTACGCCCCTTGGAGCTTAGTCATTGGGATATTTGTTGTTGTCGTTTTTTTTAATTTCCTTTAGTATCACTTTAATGTTCTCAGGCAATGTGCCATATGCTGAGAGAACATTAATCTGCTTTCCACTTTAGAATTAGAAGCATGCACCTGTGTCCTAGTTTTGAGACTATACTGTCACTGACAGCAAGGATCTCACACTATTGGGTGAGAAAACATTAGCATGGTTATCATAACATCAGCATGTGACTAATGTGACAGCCAGTCACAGTGATTACAAGGTTGTTGTTTTTTTAGTTGTGCATTTAATTAACCTTTTACTTTCTAATATGCAGTGCAGTTCAGAATTAAAGAAAGAAATCTACTGGTGCCCTTTACCAGTCCAACTGCATTTCAGTGTTCTCGGGCATGGTTCCCTCCATGCCTACAGAACAGCAATCTACTTTCCATTTTAGAAATAGGAGCATGCACCTGTGTGCGCACTTCTAGTTCTGAGACTGTATTGTTACTGACAGTGAGGTGAGAACCAATTAGCATGGTTTCTTGGTTACTTTAGCTTCAGCATGTGGTCATCATGACAGCCAATAGAGTGATTTTTACAAGCCAACCTGCTGGCTACAGCTGAAACATTGCTGGTGACCTGTTGGCCATTGGTGGTAATGCAGTTTACAAATCAGATCTACTACAGAATTTGAAAGATGCCGATGCAGGCAGCCATCCCAGAACTGGACAGATCCTCAGACATGGCTAGGAATCTAGTTTTCATTGGCCAAAGTATGTGCATGTACACATTTTCCATCTTTATCTAGCTTGCAGTTGTATGGCATTAACTATCAAACGTTTGATTTTCAGGCTGCAGAGGTTAAGTGACCCTCAGGGGAGGGTGTCGGTGGACGTCGAAGTAGGAAATGAGAAACTGACAAGCAGTGCTGTAATTGTTGGTAAGACAATGACAGATTTTAGCAACAGAAATGGAAACACATCACACAGGACATTATGAAATCACAAAGCAACACAAACCAGGATACATGGTGGAACCCAGAGAGAGAGTTGACTGCTACACTGTGCTAGGCAGCTTTTAATCTGTCTTAAACTGACCTTTCACTTTACAATCTCATCTGTCATCTATAGTGCAAGGGCCTGCTTGATTTGATGCAAATTGAATGGATAGTTTAGGCTTGTCCTCAATTTACATGTTTTGGTAAATCTAAAAATGACTGTAGACTTGGATTGTATAGTTTATGACCAGCCTTAGAAGTAAGTATGACCAGACAGGGTAAGGCAAGGTGGACTTCCTTCACAAATACAAAAATAAAAGAGGCTTACTCCTGATTTTAGGATAATAGGTTTAGATATTTAAATCTTTCCATTTTGTCTAGGTCCCCAAGCCGTCCACCCTAAAATCCATGGTTTCCATACACTGTAATGATGCTGGCCAATAAGTCTAAAACAGCTGTATACAGTTTGGGATAAAGGGCTTTATAATATTTGGTTGTATCCAGGGCTGGCCCAAGACATGGTGCTGCCTGGGTCCAAGAATGAAATGCTGTCCCCCACCCCCCCTCCAAAAAAAAAATCAAGCCCACCAAAAAGCCCCCACATCCATTATTTGATATCATGATAATTAAAACTAAAATTAAATTTATCAGTCAGATTTACATGCAACAGCACCTTGCCTATATGCAAAATTATATTACATGCCATTATGTTCAATTCCAAGGGGCAGGCTAGGGCAGTATAGGGGCAGGTAGGGCAGTATAGGGGCAGGCTAGGGCAGTATAGGGGCAGGCTAGGGTAGTATATGGACAAACTAGGGTAATATATAGATAGGCTAGGGTAGTATATTGACAGGCCATGGTAGTATATGGACGGGCTGGGGCAGTATAGGGGCAGGCTGGAGTAATATATAGAAAGGCTAGGGTAGTATAGTGGCAGGCTAGAGTTGTATAGGCGCAGGCGGAGCAGCCCAGGGGGCAGTTGTCGTCATAACACACAAAACTGCTGGGAAAAAAATGTTGGTTGCCAATTTTCTGGGTAAATAGAAGATAGGAGAGGCGGCCGTGATTCAATTTGCTGCCCCTCTCAAAGTGCTGCCTGGGTTAAATGGACCCACTGGGATCCATGGTAGGGCCGGCCCTGGTTGTATCTGCACTGTAGACTAGCGCCTCTGGATGTACAGTTGTTCCAGGGGCAAAAATGAATGATTTGCTCAATAAAATGATGAAGAAAACCCTCTACTTTGAAAGTTTGAGTGAAGTGAGCCATGCAGATAACCTACTGTTTTTAGAAGGATCTCCTGAGGATCAACTTGAATCTGAACTCCAGGGACAAAATATTTTATTTATATGCATTCCTTAATAGCCACAGAAGATTTAAATTCACTTTAGGTGCACCAAATGCTTTTACAGTCCTAGATATTATATTGTAAAAGTAGCAGTGGCATCATCATTGTGCTGTACATAGCTCATGTAACCCAAAAGACCTGTATCGTGTGTTGCTCAGGCTCACTGAAGGGGATGCTAGTCCTTGATGTCCACCGCTGGGAGTGCTGGTCGGGAGGGAGCTCATCCCAGTTCCTAACATTGCTCAGTGTAAAGGAAGGTATCCCTGTGACCACACATTCATATCATCCCAAAGTGCAGTGGCAACCTCAGCCTGGACCTCCCAATGCGTTTACTCTGGCCCTCGTAGTTTAGTCATAGGGATGGAGATCCCAGGCATGTGGGGGAGTTTTAATGCATCATCGGCTGTTACGTTTAGTGAAAAAGGTCAGGTGTGTGCGGATATTATGGAGCTATGTGAGAGATAAAACAAGTTTGTAATCAACCTAATTGGACTGCAGAGACCTATAAATAATATTGGATAGCATTGATATCTAAATGCAAAAATGAAAAGAGTAAGCCAATATGTTTTATAGGTCTCTGCAGTCTGATTAGGTTGATTACAAACTTGTTTTGTCTCTCACATAGCTCCATAATATCTGCATTTACCTGACACTCCTTTTTCACTAAACATGACAGTCAATGATGCATAAAAACTCCCCCACATGCCTGGGCTTTCCATCTTCATGACTAAGCTCTGACGGGAGAAGCAAAACGCATTGAGGCATAGTCTGTCTGGAGTCCAGGCTGAGGTTACCATTTACCGATGCAGGTTGGAATGACTTGGATGTGCGGTCACAGGGATACCTTACTTTACACATAGCCCATGTAGACAGCAGAGCTGTGAGAGGGGCCCAACAGGCCCACCCACTAAAGACTGCCGGGAGACAGATATGCTGCATCTGAGAGCTAGTGAGTACATTTTATAAAGGGTGAGGGCATTTGTGCTGTGTTGTGCTGTACTTCTGCACTCTGTATTACATACTAACCTTTGAATTCTGTGCTGCATACTAATGACCCCTGCACTCTACATTACGTACCCCTGACCTTTGAACTCTGCATTAAATACTACTGATCCCTGCACATAGCATTACTACTGGCCCCATTGAGTCTCCAGTCCTAATTCATTACGTCTCAAATCTCCAGTCCTCATACATAACGTCTCAATTCCCAGTCCTCATTCATTGTGACTACAGTCTTCATTAATTAAGTCACATCCCCAATCATCATACATTGTGTCTACGTCCCCGGTCATCATTACGATACACGTCCCTAGTCATCATAAATTACGTCTCAAGTTTCCAGTCCCCATGCATTACATCTCACGTCCCCAGTAATCATACGTCGTGTCTTAAGTTTCCAATCATACATTATGTCTCACGTCTTCATGTCGTGTTGTGTCGTGTTTACGGGAGTGGGAAATATTTTACATGAGTGATCGAGAGTCTACGTCGTATAGACAGAGGGCCGTCAGAAATCACCCACCCGGACAACCCGGGGA
>BLSH010316379.1:914139-930150 GCA_018402905.1 Glandirana rugosa | reverse complement strand
GTTACATACTACTAACCCCTACACTGAATTAATTACTTCTGACATCAGTGTTACTTACTCCTGACCCTTAACTCTGCAATACATACTCCTGACCTCTAAACTCTGCATTACTTAATCCTGACCTCTGAGTTACGTCCTACCCCTAAACTCTGCTTTACATACTTCTGAACTCCATTACTTACTCCTTAAATTTGAGGAGTGCATTAAATACTACTGACCCCCGCACTCTGCATGCTTTACTCCCGATCTAACTGACCCCTACATTCTAAACAGCTTACTCCTGACCCCTTTACTCTGCAATACATGCTCCTGACCCCTGAACTCTGCGTTACCTCCTACACCTAAACTCTGCATTACATACTTTTGAATTCTGCGGTCCATTACTTAAATCTGAGGTGTGCATTACATGCTACTGACACTCTACATGCCTTACTCCTAACCTCTGAACTCTGCGTTAGTTAACTACTGACGTCTGCTGTCTGCATCAACTATTCATGACTTCTAAACTCTGTTTCTTACTACTGACACCTGCACTCTGGGTTGCTTACTTCTGACCTCTGAACTATGTAATACTCCTTACCCCTGAACTCTGCTTTACATACTCCTGACCTCTACACTCCGTCACCCCTGACCTCTGCATTACTTATTACTGACCCCTGCACTCTGTTCCTTACTCCTAACCTCTGAACTCTGCATTAAACTACTGACTCCTATACTCTGCATTACCTACTCCTGACCTCTCAATTCTTTGTAACTTACTACGGAACCCTGAACGCTTCAAACTTTCCTTACTTTTTAATGTGGCCTTGTTATACCCTTAAAAAGCATTCAGCACCCTGATGATCTTTGATATCTTCCATGTGATTTAGATAGATCTCCACCTTTCCTGGGTTGCCTACCCTTGGTCTAACCCTTTGAATTAGACATGTGCAGTTCGCTTTGTTCCGAATTAATATTCGGATGAATTTTCGTTATTCAGAGATTCGGATATATCCGAATATCTGAATTACCATATAAACAAATTTTACCGAATGCTCTGAACGAGGAAACGAAATCCGTCCAAATTTCGGAAACTCGGACTAAAATTTGAATCGAATTTTACATCGAACTCCAGTCGAATTCTAACTGTATACATATTGCTGAAATCAAAGACTGTGTAGAGTACCATTTCTAAATAATGATGTTTTAGTTAAGCCAAAGGTGATTTAAAGAGTCATTGTAATCATTTGATGAAGATTTTGCTTTTGTTTATTCACTTTGCCACATTCGAATCGAAAAAAAAAATCAAACTCTTTTGACTCAAAATGTATCGATTCAAACGTTTTGAATCGAAAAAAAACCCCGTAAATTAGAAAAATTCCAAATACGAATCCCGAATATGAATCGAACAAATCAACTGAATTGAATGAAACTAAATAACTAGATTAACGAATCGAAACGAAACAAATTTTTTCGTTATGCACATGTCTACTTTGAAAAACATTTGTCTTGAAACTTTAATATACAGTATGTAAACTACATTTAAAATATGTAAATTTCAGTTACAGATGACTGCAGTCATTCTGGTCAGAAGAAGCAGAATGCCTCTGGCCATGAAGGGGTTAGCGCACCCACCATGGCAGCTCTCTTCTAAGCACGTAGTGGAAACACAATAGGCGCTCTAGTCCGGCTATATGGCTCATCGGCCCCAGCTAAAAATAACTGACTTTTTTAAAACAATGACTGTCTACTTATCCTGGTATGTTAGCTCTGTGAATGGAGCCAAGTGTCTGTTATCATAACAGGATTTTATACAGTTTAGGTGCACTGAGCCCTTCTCCTGACTTGGAGCCAGTAACGTCATGGGAGATCACAGTATATAGAGAGCTGTCTTTACATTGTGATAATCATTTACATTGGGCTGCCCTGCATATGTTGCTTTCAGTAGCTTTTGTATTTCCAGTTGGAGCAGTGGCACTCTGCCTAAAACTTTCATTGTGGGACGAATTAAAAATCAATTAAAGAGGCTTCCATTTTTGACCAAGAAAAATGCTAGTTGACTGGCTGCCATGCCAGTCTAATTGTTTCCTTATTTCCTGTCCTGAGATAAGCATGCAGATCAGGAGTCCTCACCTTGCTCTGCCTTTACTTGCGGGTCAGTGACTCAGGAAGCACTGCAATCATTGGAACAGCAATTGGCAGCCAGGAAAATAGCATTTTCAGAAGAAGAGCCTTCATATTAGAGCTGGAATCCAGGCAAGCAGCTAAATACCCAGATGAAATACAAACAGAGATTCACACAGTTCTGGTCTGTCTAGCAGATGGGGTTTAGGTCTTCTCTTTCCCAAAGCCTGTGACTGGACAGGGAAAGGACAAGCAGCAGACTGATGAGCTGATCTCTCTGCTCCCTCCTCTTATCAGCAGCCTCTTTGCACTGCAGCACAACTGATTGCGAAACGACCTTCAAAGTGGAGGCACTCCCAGTACAGAGGGACTTGCATGCCATGTTATCTAATGATGCGGTTTACAGGAATCAGCCTGAAGGTTTCCAATTCTCATGAGAAAAATGCCTTCATGGCATGCCGGGTGAGGGTGGAAGACAGGTACCCTTGGGACCATCACAAAGATTTCGGTGCATTAACCACTTCAGCCCCGGAAGGATTTCACACTTTAGGACCAGAGCACTTTTTGCGATTCAGCACTGCGTCGCTTTAACTGACAATTGCGTGGTCGTGCGACGCTGTACCCAAACAAAATTTGCATCCTTTTTTTCCCACAAATAGAGCTTTCATTTGGTGGTATTTGATCCCCTCTGCGTCATTTCTGATCGCCGCTATAAACAAAAAAAGAGCGACAATTTTGAAAAAAAAAACCCCAATATTTCTTACTTTTTGCTAAAATACAAATCCAAAAAAAATACATATATCCTTCCTTATATTTTTGGAACAAAAAAAAAATCGCAATCGCCATTTATTGATTGGTTTGCGCAAAAGTTTCCGCGTTTATGAATGATGAGAATTCATTTATGGGGTTTTTATTATTTTTTTATATATTTTACTAGTAATGACGGCGATCTGTGATTTTTAGCGGTACTGGGATATTGCGGCTGACATGTCGGACCATTTTGACACTTTTTTCAGTGCTATGAAAATGCACTGATTACTGTGCAAATGCCATTGGCAGTGAAGGGGTTAACCTGGAGGGGGAGCTCTAAGGGTTAACTGTGTTCCCTCAGTGTGTTCTAACTGTATGGGGGCTGGGCTGGCAGGGGGAGGGGAGTGATCACGGCTTCCATATACAGGAAGCCTGTGATCACATCCCTTCCCCCTCTGTCAGAACGGAGATCCGTGTTTACATTTATTTCTCTCACTACGGGGGAGCCATCGCAGGTAATCGGTGGAGATCGAGTCCGCCCTACCCGCTCCCTGGCCCCCCCCCCCCCCCGGAACAAAGTGAGTGTGCGAGCGCGCCTCCGGCAGCGCATGTGCGCTCCCAATAGATGTAAACTTTTTTTTTTACAGAGTTTACTACTGCTTTAAGCAGTGATAGGTAATCTTCACTAAGACGTCTATGGTCTTTTAGACCTTTGACCTTAAAAGCATCTGATTACACCATGATCGCTGTGATGCTTTAATGCAAAATGGCTTTATTGACATCTGGCGAAACCGGAAGTGACCAAATACTTGTCGCTTCTGGTTTTCTATACCATAGAGGTGATCGGGGACATTCTGGTCCCCATTCAGCTCTATAGTAAGCTGGCGAAAGCTTCTGCTTCAGTCCCGGGTGGGATGGTAGAGCCTGGGAAGGCACCAGAGAGTGGCAGGTGAGGGATCCTCGCCTGTAAAAGAAATCCAGCGGCCAGTTAGTCACTAGGATTGCTTTTACAGAAAACTGAATTCGCTGCAGAAATAAAAAACAATACCGGGATGATGCCTGCAGCATAACACTTGAAACTGCTGACATATTAATACGCTTTGCAGTCTTCAGCACATTCACTATGAATGGGCTGCCAGAGCACCACAATGGATGAAAAAAAAGAGCATGCCTCTTTTTAACAGCACAGCGCACCACAATGGACATTATATGCGTTGTGATGTGCTGCAGTGAGTTGGGCTCTACTGTACAATGCATTGCAGTGCTATTTACAATGAATTGCACATTGACACAACTTGTGAAAGGGGCCCCAGAGAATGAAACTGCTACTTTATTCTTTCTACACATCGCCTCTGCGTTTCTTCCCATGAAAGGACTATAGAAGTGACAGCATGGCAGTGACACAGTGTAGGCGACAAATGATCGCAGTAATGTATACATTGTTACTCTAAGCTTTCTGTTGGAAATTTGTAGTTGAATCCATTTTCTTTCCCACCAACAGATGACGGCAGTGCAGAATTCAGCATCGGTCTGGACACACTGGTAAGACTCAAGGTATGTCCTGCATTTTCCATTCCATAGCTTTGGGGGTCTGACACACTGTCTGGGCTTCATCTTGAAACCTGTTACCTTTAAATATCTTTTTCATGCTTGCTGTACCATATTTCCATTGCAACTATACTATTACACATACAGACTTAAAGGGGTTGTAAAGTCTTGAGGTTTTTCACCTTTCATTCTATGCATTAAGGTGAAAAACCTCCTGCGATGCAGCAGCCCCCCCAGAGCCCCTCTAATACTTAACTGAACTTGATCGTTCCAGCGCAGGGATGAGCACACCCGCTCCAGCTGGTGTCTGGGGTCCTGATTGGATAGATTGATAGCAGTGCAGCCATTGGCTCCCGCTGCTGTCAATCAAATCCAATGACGTGGAAGCCGGGGGTGGGGCCGAGTCCAGCTTTCTGTATCAATGGATGCAGCAGCAGGACTCGGGAGCGCGCCCGCAGGGGTGCCCCCCGGGAGAGCGCTTCTCTGTCGGGGCAGGAGCCAGGAGCGCCGCTGTGGGACCCCAGAAGAGGAGGAACGGGGCCATTTGCACAGAGGAGGTAAGTATAACATGTTGTATTTAAAAAAAAATAAAAACGAACCTTTACAACCCATTTAATGATATCACCCAGATCCCACCCATATCACCCAAGATGCTGTATATTTTTTTTCATCTTAATGGTAATACTTCCAGGTTTTTATTACCTCACAGAGATCACAGTAACCCCCCCCCCCCCCCAAAACTCCTTTCTCTCCAGAAGGCCAGAGCCATCTTTGTTCAGGCATCGTCCACTTCCTGGTCTTTTCTTTTGGGAGTGTGCATGTGATCATGTGATCAGCACAGGGCCGATCAGCACTGTCCAGACAGAGGGTTAGAGGTCAGGCAGCCTCATAGGACAGTCAGAGGAGAATGAAAAATCCTCCTACAAGCTTTAACCAGACACTGATAGAAGTCACAAGACTGCTATATGCTGCTGATGAGAAAAGGCATTTAGCAGTTTATCTTTACTAAAATAATTGCATCTCCATGTTCTGTGTACTGTGGGAGACCAAATATAGTGAATGCAGTGCCATCTCAGAGATGATCTTCATGTACATCCTGGGGCCTGTGCAGTTTTGCTGTGGTCACAAATGCCTGACACAGATTCGCCCCTGTTGCAGCCTTTCACCTTGTAACTTACTACAACGTAACAATGTTGTAGCTTGATCACTGGGGAAAAGTGACTGCGGAAATGCTTTCTCCTGTCTGCAGCAGATTGATGACATCATCTCAGCCTGGGCAAACCCACTCAAGGAAGACTGTAAACAATCACCTTGTAAAACAACCCATTCAGTTTAAAAAAGAAATGAAATGCAAAACATTTGTGTATAGATATAAAAAAAACAAAAAACATTACAACATTTTTTTTTTTTTTAATAAGTGGTCACATTCCCTCTGTTTCCTCTGTTCTCAGTTACATAAAAGCTGGGGAGAGGAGAAGCAATAGTGCACTGATCTTCTCAGTGAATGTCTATGTAGGTTGTCAGGACAAGTCCGATCATTGGAAGAGAGCAGGCTGAGTTCCACCATAGCTAAAGAACTGACCATGCTGTGTTCTCCTGCTTAGTGTGGTCAGTTTTTATTAGGAAGGCAGAGGGACTGGCAGGAACACCAGGGATTTCACACAAAGGAAGCAATACAAAGAGGTCAGGATACTTTCTCATACAAGTACATGGTACAGCAGGCACATATCAGGAATATGAAATGTTGGGTTTACATACTCATTAACCACTTCAGCCCCGGAAGGATTTACCCCCTTCCAGGCCATTTTTTGCGATACGGCACTGCGTCTCTTTAACTGACAATTGCGCGGTCGTGCGACGTTGTACCCAAACAAAATGTATGTCCCTTTTTCCCCACAAATATAGCTTTCCTTTGGTGGTATTTGATCACCTCTGCGGTTTTTATTTTTTGCGCTATAAATAAAAAAAAGCTACAATTTTGAAAAAAAACACAATATTTTTTACTTTCTGCTATAAAACATTTCCAAAACAAATTTCTTCATCAGTTTAGGCCGATATGTATTCTCCTACATATTTTTGGTAAAAAAAATCGCAATAAGTGTATATTGATTGGTTTGCGCAAAAGTTATAGCAGTTTTATTATTATTTTTTTTTTTTACCAGTAATGCGGTGCGGACAGATCGGACACTTTTGACACTTTTTTGGAACCAGTGACATTTATACAGCGATCAGTGCTATAAAAATGCACTGATTACTGTATAAATGTCTATGGCAAGGAAGGGGTTAACACTAGTGGTGATCAAGGGGTTAGATGTGTTCCCTGGGGGGTGTTTCTAACTGTGGGGGGGGGGGGATTGTAGTGACTGGAGGAGGAGAGTGATCGTTGTTCCAGATTACTAGGAACAGAGATCTCTCTACTCCTCTGACAGGACTGGGATCCGTTTGTTTACATTGACAGATCCCCGTTCTGGCTCTCTGTGGAGCGATCTCTGTATCTAATGCATGAAGCGATGTATAGCTACGGCTGGTCTTAAAGTGTTTAATGGCAAAAGGTGGAGCTTGTTTTAAAAAGATGATACTGTTGCTGTATATCGTGAAATTTCTTGAATGATGATTCCTTGACTTTCTCAGAGCTGCATAGATCTGGAGCACGGTGTCCTGAAGACCCCTTCACAAGTCATTCCATTTCTGACTTTCTTCAACAATCATCCAGAGGCAGAGAAGACCGCCACTATCTCTGCCCCAAACCAGTGAGCGCTGAAGCACCACCCGCTGGCAGGGAAGCAAACAGCATTGCTGGCCGAGAAGCACAAGTACAGCCAACCCTCTCCACACTGTGTTCATGGACAATTTTTCTGCATGGCCTTACAAGGCAGGGTTAACCAACCGTTTGTATGCAAATGTGTGTCTCTAAAAAAAAAATTTTCATTTTTTTGAAGTGTTTCAGGAAAAATTTGAACTGAGAAATCTGTGACCATTCTTTATAAAGGAAGACATTTTCTCATACTATGTAGTGTGACTGTGTTCTTTATATAAATTAAAGAGTTACAGTTGTGCTCATAAGTTTACACACCCTGGCAGAATTTATGATTTCTTGGCCATTTTTCAGAGAATATGAATGATGACCTTTCACTCATGGTTAGTGTTTGGCTAAAGCCATTTATTATCAATCAACTGTGTTTACTCTTTTTAAATCATAATGACAACAGAAAATACCCAAATGACCCTGATCAAAAGTTTACATACCCTGGTGATTTTGGCCTGATAACATACACACAAGTTGACAAAAAGGGGTTTGAATGGCTATTAAATGTAACCATCCTCACCTGTGATCTCTTTGCTTGTAATTAGTGTGTATGTAGAAAAGGTCAATGAGTTTCTGGACTCCTGACAGAACCTTGCATCTTTCATCTATTGCTGCACTGACATTTCTAGATTCTGAGTCATGGGGAAAGCAAAAGAATTGTCAAAGGATCTGCGGGAAAAGGTCGTTGAACTGTATAAAACAGGAAAGGGATATAAAAAGATATCCAAGGAATTGAGAATGCCAATCAGCAGTGTTCAAACTCTAATCAAGAAGTGGAAAATGAGGGGCTCTGTTGAAACCAAACCACGGTCAGGTAGACCAACTAAAATTTCGGTGGCCCGTCCATACGGGGCAGAGGGGCACTGTCCCCATTATCCATGTGTCCGGCCCCTAATCTACATGCAGGGCGCCGGAAGCATTGATTCCAATGGGGTTTTTTTTAGAAGCACGTGATTAGAGCCAGTGGCTCTAATAATTTACTTCAAAAAAGGGTGGACTCAGGGCGCAGAGCACTGTGGTGGGATGTCTTGTTTGCGCCCCCCCAAAATATACAGCACCAGCCGCCACTGTGGGGTACACAGTTTTTACCCCATCATCCTTAGAAAATGTCATCTCAATTAAAGTGATCCTGTGCTTTACTAATGCAGGATAAAGCGTTCCCCTTATGCCCCCAACCCTGCTGGGTGGAGTTGGGCTCCAGGCAGATATAACAGACACAAATATAGCATCTCTGCAATTAATAATACATTAAAAGTATTTTTTTTAATTGCAAGCAGTGAACGTACTTGAATTTGTCTTGGACTTTTTTCCTGATATGGATTTATGATTTCCTGATACAGCTCAGGTAGGTCATGGTGTGGCCAGGCTCGAGAGCAAAGATTCAAATGTATGCACACGAGTCCCACACAGGTACAAAGGCAGAATAACTGTTTATTTCCTATGGGAAAAGTTTTAAAGTAAAGCATATAATTGTAGTATATACTACAAATATATATCAAATTACATTTCTGCTTTGACTAGCTGAGTTTACAATTCACACAGGCAAGCCATATCACTGATATGGTCCTACAGGCCAAAACCAGGCAAGAATATCATACTATACAAAACAGACTGCTATGAATTAATCCCTCAGTATATGACTAGGTGTAATCTAGAAAAGGGAATGGTTAAAAATCCAACTCCAGTTGATAATAACAGGAGACCTAGCCGTGCTCCTGATCGATAGTGGCATAAAACCACATCCCTGCAAGCCTATACAAGTCTGCCTTCCTAAAATACCATTCCTGCCTCCATGCTGCCAAACAAGCCTATTTTGTCACTCTCATTAAAGTGGTTGTCAAGTCATGATAACCACTTTAAACTACAGGTAAGCCTATAATAAGGCTTACCTGTAGGTCCAGGAAATATCTCCTAAACCTCTATCTGCATGTGCCGACGTCATTGGCACATGCGCACTGAAGAATTGGCACCCAGGGTAGCCCAGGATGCCGTTTCTTCTTTATTCGGGCCGTAAATGACGGCTCCCGTGCACATGCACGGCAGTGACATCAGCGCAGATCCGCCAATCACAGCACTGGAGCCCGCGCTGTGATTAGACGGAGCCACAGACCCGGAAGAAGGATGTCGCCGGTCACAGCGGTGTGGCGAGACCCCTGCAACAGCTTTGTTCCGAGTTAAGTGTTTCATAATGAGCCAGTATGCGCTGCATACTAGCTCATTATGCTTTTTCTTTGCAGGTTTTTTTTTTTTGTGGGTGTGTGGGGCAGCTTTACAACCACTTTAAAGCGGAACTACACGGTATCTGAACACCACAAACCAAAAGAGCTAGTTACAGTGCCTTGAAAAAGTATTCATACCCCTTGAATTTTCCACATTTTGTCATTTTGTACAACCAGAAACATAAATGTATTTTATTGGGATTTTATGTGATAGACCAACACAAAATGGCACATCATTGTGAAGTGTGTGTCATTTTGTGTTGGTCCATCACATAAAATCCCAATAAAGCAAATTTGTGTTTTTGGTTGTTACATGACAAAAAGTGGAAAATTTCAAGGGGTATGAATACTTTTTCAAGGCACTGTAATTCTTATTTAATATTGAAAGCATAATCACCCTATTCATCCATTGTTCCATGTTTATTTTGCTGAGAAATCACTAAGAGCCCTTTCACACTGCCCGAGCCCGAGTGTCAGCGGTAAAACGCTGCTAGTTAGACACTTTTAACCCCTAAGAAGGGGTTAAAAAGGGGTTATACGCGCTGGCGCTTCCGGAGTGGTGTGCCGGCGCTTTCTCATTAATTCCAATAGCAGGGGTGGTGGAGGAGCGGTGTATACAAAAATGCTGCTTGCAGGACTTTTTTTCCTGTCCCGCAAGCGCACTCGGGCTTTCACACTGTTGTGGATTAGGAGGCAGTTTAGAGGCGCTTTACAGGCTCTATTTTTAGCGCAAAGACGCCTGTAAAGAGCCGCCAGTGTGAAAGGGCTCTTAGGAAAACATCCCCTAGTATTTCTGCCCATGACCATCTTGAGTAAGGGCAGATGATTCACGTAGCATTTACTTCCTGGAATCCATCTGCCCTTAGCTCAGGCATACATGCATGAGAGTGTGCTTAGCTGAGAGAACCCCCTCATGAAGACTACTAAGATGTATGACATCATTTGTGTAGGCATGGAAACTAGGAAGTAACTAAAGAAATGTAAAACAAAAAAATGAAACAGTTAAAAACAAGTAAATATAATATACTATATAAATATCTATTTACTAATGCTAGGATCATAAGGATTCAAAATAGTCAATGTTGATTGAGAGAGTGTAGTTCCACTTTAAGGCTGCTTTCACATTGAGGCGTTTTACAGATGCTATTTGGCTAAAAATAGCATCTGTAAAGCGCCTCAAAAGTCCCCCCCAATGTGAAAGCCCTGAGTGCTTTCACACTGGGGCGGTGCGCTAGCAGGATGTTACAAAAAGTCCTGCAAGCAGCATCTTTGGGGCGGTGAGGGGAGCGGTAATATACCGCTTCTCTACCACCCCTGCCATTGAAATGAATGGCAAGCGCTTCTGAAGCGGCTGCACATCGCCTCGGTAGCGCTGAGCGCTGGCACTTTTAACTCCTTTTTGTGGGGGGTTAAAAGCGCAGCGCTCCCGCCCGCATAGCGGAGCCCTATCGCTTGTAAAACTCCGCTAAAACTAGCGGGGTTTTACCGCGGCTACCGCTTCAATGTGAAAGTAGCCTAAGACTCTGTCATTTAATCCTCGTCAGCTCTTCTCTACTTTTATCCCCACCACTGCCACCCAGTATCTCACTCACTGCCCAGGAAATTGACAATCACTTCAAAAACAAGGTTGATGCAATATGTGGGGACATCTCCACTGCACAGATATCTACCCCACTTAACATACCCGGTCTAAAACCACATTCAATACTATCCTCTTTTGTCCTTCTTAGTACAGAAAATGTCACCGGTTTTCTTTTTTTTTCTCAGAAGCTCGCCTGACCACCTGTCCCCTGGACGCACTTGCTCTATTCTATGCCCCCCCCACTCACACAATTTCTCCCTTTCTGCTGCCACCTTCCTCATCCCTAAAGCATGCACTGGTCACAGCCATACTTAAAAAGCCCTCACTGGATCTTATCAGCCTGAACCACTAAATGTCTAGGGCATGTCGTCTACAACCAGCTGAGCTCTTACTTCACTGACAACAATCTTCCTTACTCCATACAGTCTGGCTTTCACTCGTAACACTCCACAGAAACTGCTCATACTGAAACTCAGTCAGTAACAATTTACTAAATGCTAAAACCAATGGCCAGTATGCCATCCTCGTACTACTAGACCTTTCTGCTGCCTTCGACACTGTGGACCACCTGCTCCTCCTCAAAAATCTCTACTCCCTTGGCTAAGGTGACCAGATTTTTAAAATAAAATCCGGGGACATATATATTTTTTTTTTGGCAAATAGTAAACTATTTTATAAGCATATTTTCCTCAAATGAAACATGCAGTGTATGTGGTATGTGTTTATGTAATGATAGCATTATTATACCAGCCCAGCCGCATTCATAAAAGGGAAAACCATGCATTTTAAAGCACATTTAAAAAGTGTATTATACTCACCAGTGCCCATCAGCTCAGCCTCACCAGTGTCCATCAATGCAGCCTGTTCAGTGCCCATCAATGCAGCCTGTTCAGTGCCCATCAGCTCAGCCTGTTCAGTGCCCATCAATGCAGCCTGTTCAGTGCCCATCAGCTCAGCCTGTTCAGTGCCCATCAGCTCAACCTGTTCAGCGCCCATCAATGCAGCCTGTTCAGTGCCCAGCAATGCAGCCTGACCAGTGCCCAGCAATGCAGCCCAACCAGTGCCCAGCAATGCAGCCCGACCAGTGCCCAGCAATGCAGCCTGACCAGTGCCCAGTAATGCAGCCTGACCAGTGCCAAGCAATGCAGCCTGACCACTGACCAGTGCCCAGCAATGCAGCCTGACCAGTGCCCAGCAATGCAGCCTTACCAGTGCAGGAGATCAGCGAGGAAAGCCATATGGATCATCACAGAGCTTTAATTTGAATCACCGAGAGTCCAACATCACACAATTTCCGCCTCCTGGATCAGCTCTTATCTATGATAGACAGCACATTGGGCAAGTGTGCTGTCTATCAAAGCCATTTAGCCAAACCCGGAGGCGGGACTTGTGTGACGGTGTTGTGCCGAAATAGTGTTTTCCCCAGAACACCTGTTTCCCCTGGCTCTCGGCTGAGATCGGAACTCCCCCCTCTAGCCTACTACACTCCAGCTCCTCCTAATCTCTGCCCCTCCAGCCCTCTGCACTGTAGTTCCTCCCAGTCTCCCTTTGAATGACATTCACCCTTCCACCACCCCTGCCCCCCGTGCGCGCCCCATGGGGGGAATCTGTTTCTGTACAACAAACACAGGCACAACAACGGCGGGCACCCTGCAATCCGGGGACAAATCCGGGGACAGACGGGCTCTGGGGACAGTGTCCTCAATCCGGGGACTGTCCCCGGAAACCCTTGGCCTCCAAGACTCTGCGCTTTCCTGGTTCTCCTTCTAATTACCTACCTATTCCATCTGTGCTGCTTACAACTCTGTCTTCTCCTCTCCCTCTTTCCATAGAGGTCCCTCAAGGTTCTGTCGGACCCCTTCTCTTCTCTAGCTACACCTCCTCCCTCGGTAACTTGATGAACACCCATGGCTTCCAGTACCATCTCTATTCTATCTCTCTACTCCTCACCTCACCTCACCTCATAGGGCCCCGTTCACACTTCACGTAACAGGAACGTCCTGCTCGTGATTTTTTTTGGCGCGATTTACACGAGATTGCACATGTTGCCCAAGGGAAGCCCATTCACTTAAATGTGCTGCCCTATGCACATTTGTTGCACAAAATAAGCTCATGTACAAAGTTTTAGCACTGAGCCAGGTGCAATTGTGGATGTGCGTTTTGCTGTGATTTTTTTGCGTTTTTTCGTGCAGCAAAATTACAGCACATTTGGGGTGCCACTAAAAAATTATAGCAGCACAAGCCTGTTTTGCATTTTTCCACAATTCTGATACGCTTAGGTGTAAATGGGGCCTCGGTCTCCCTTATTACATAGTTTTTAACTGACATATCAGTATGGGTGTCACACCACTTCCTCAAGCTAAATCTTTAAAACTGAGCTCATAATATTCCCTAGCCCAGTGATGGCAAACCTTAGCACCCCAGATGTGCAGTGTAGTTGAGCATCATGGGAAATGTAGTTCCAAAACATCTGGGGTGCCAAGTTTCACCATCACTGCAGCCCATGCCCTCTTCCCTGACTTTTCCATCAAGACCAAGGTGCTAGGCCTAATCATATCCTTTACGCCCCAATTCCAATCACTGTCCAAATCTTGTAGACTTTATCACTGTAGTTTCTCCAAACTACACCCCCTTTTAACCAATGAATCCACCAAGCAACTCATTCACTCCCTTGTTATCTCTCACCTTGACCATTGCAACTCCTTCCTCATAGGCTTACCTCTACACAAGCTATCCCCCTCCAGTCCATCATGTATGCTGTTGCCAGACTAGTTCACCTTACCAAACTCACAGTGTTCATCCCCCTTCTCTGCCAATCCCTCCACTGGTTGTCGATTGCCCAACAAATAAAATTAAAAATATTAAAAACAACAAACGAAGCCATTTACAACGATCCCCCAAGATACACCATCAGTCTTGGATACACCATCAGTCTTGTCTCAATATATCAGCCAAACTTTCCTTTCTACTCCCCTGTTGCATTGATTTGAATTGTAACAGTATTGTCTCATTTTATGTCAAGCACTGCGCAAACTATTGGTGCTCTATAAATCCTGTATAATAATAATAATACAATTTTAAAAATCTATTGCCCCTTACTTAGTTCATAACAAGAAAAAATAAATTGTCCAACACATTTTGGGAGGAACCTCCCCCTTCTTCAGGGCTCAGGTATTATAAGTAATTGGGAGGTCTAAGAAATGGCCCAATCACCAAGATTAATTGTCTTTAGAGTGAACATGTTACAATATTGTGGACTCTTAGACCTTTGGTTTGGAACTCTTGTTGGATTTTATATACATTTCTATTGCTGTTCGTTTTCCCTGCCCTGGTAACAACCATTTCCCTCATCTATCATGCTACAATGACACGGGCACTAATAAAATGCCTGTGGAATGGCGGCAAACTATGGTTCTTAAAATTTTCCCTAGGCGACACTTTAAACGCGTTTACAGGTTACCAGATTAGAGTTGCACAGGAGGTCCTGTGCTAGAATTATTGCTCTCGCTCTGGTGTTTGCGACAATACCGCACATGTGTGGTGTGATCACCATTTACATATGTGTGCAGGAGTAATGTATGCTTTTTAATTTGCGTAGTAAGCATGGTGGGACAGGGCGCTTTATATTTTTTTATTATTATTTATTTTACACAAAATTTGTTTTTCTTATACTTTTTTTTTATTAACTTCATTGCTATTACAAGGGATGAACAGCATCCCTTGTGACAACATGGGCTGTGACAGGTTCTCTATATGAAGAGACCTATTAGACCCCAAATCTCTCCTTGAGCCTCCCATGCAGCTGATCAGACACAGAGGTGGAACCGGAAGTGATGAACTACTCTTCGCTCTGTTTTCCAGGGTTACAGAGAGAGGAACGATGTCAGTTCCTCTCTCTGTACAGGGCAGCCATCACCGCTGGCGGCATTGCTCCCAGGCACCGCAATGGGGCGGTATAGCCTGGGAAAGGCAGCGACAGCCACGGGAGGGGGGTGGGACCTCTTTCCGCCACCTGCAGAAGTGATCGATTGGCCACTCGGATCACTTCTGCCTGAAAGGGAATCGCCAGCTGAAAAGATCCATACTGGGATGATGCCTGTAGGTGCAGGCATCATCCCGGTATAACTGCTGATACCCGAGGATGCCTATGGACATCCTACAGGCAGGAAGTAGTTAAACAATAAATGTCAAATCTTGACTTTTTTCTTGATCAATGGAGCGTTAGTAGAAAAAGTTTCACCACCCAAGCCCAGAAGGTCAGGCACTACAAAGTGAATGTAAATCAGAAAGGCACACATAACAGACCTTCCTTTATAAGGCATTGGATATTGTGAGCTCTTTGAAAAAAAACCTTAAAACCTTTGAAATTGATTTTAGGAGCTTTTCAAGCAGAAAGACAATTAAAAAGGCTGGATTAAATCTTTCAGGAGACCGTGGGAATCATTTATCATGGTGCTGGCTGTCAGGAGTACTGCTGCAGGCAGATTAAGCAGTGTAATAAGACTATTTTGTTTGATAAACCTTGTTTTATTACTGCAAAAAAGAAACTTTCTTTGTCATTACAATTGATGTAATGTGTATAACGCTTTAATAAACATACCCCTTAAAAAGCAGTATAATAAGAACAATTCCCTGCATTCATAAAATAAATATAATATTTTTGCTATAAGGGGATGACTTATCGCACAGCGGGGCCTAATGTAGTTAACATTACTGTTTCTTTCAAAGAAAAAACGTCATTATTTTGTTCCAAATAGTTTGTTTTATCAGAATAATGTGACGAATTAGACGGACGTCGTCATGAGGACTGTCGGTCGTGGTACTATTTACTAAGGGTGCCAGAGGACTTTCTAAATTAGGTCGGAAAAATTAACAGAAAGACGAACTTTTCGAGGATTTTAGTTAAAGTTTCCAAAATTCCAAAAAAAAGTTTCTCGAGTGTTATAGGTTACGGAATATTTCCTTCCAGACAATACACACGGAAAGACTAAATGTAAGTGAAA
>BLSH010316379.1:886593-907041 GCA_018402905.1 Glandirana rugosa | reverse complement strand
AGAAGAGAAACACAGAAAGAGAGGGGGGACAGACAAAAGGGGGGAGAGAAAAGAGAAACTGAGAGAGACGGGGGACAGACAGACAGAGAGGGGGAAAGAGACAGGCAGAGAGAGAGGGGAGAGAGAGACAAAAGATAACCAAGAGAGAGGGGGAACAGACAGATGAAGGGAGAGGGGATAGACAGAGGGGGAGAGGAGAAAAGAGAAACCGAAAGTGGGGGGCCAGACAGACAGAGAGGGGGAGAGAGAGAGACAGAGAAAAGAAACAGAGAGAGTGGGGACAGGCAGAAGTGAAAGAGATGGGGGGGGTTTGACAGACAGAGGGGGGAGGACAGAGAAATTAGACAGAGAGAGGGGTGGGGGACAGACAGATAGAAGAAGGAAGAAGGTAAAGAGAAACAAAAAGGAGAAACCGAGAGGGAGGGACAGATGGGGGGGTGGTTGAGGAAAGATGGAGAGAGAGGAGGAGAGAGAGAGAAAAAAAGAAAGAAAGAAAGAAAGAAAGAAGAAAAGAAAGAAAGAGGGATAGGGAAGTCACTTTTCCCTATGAGGAATTCACTGTACCACGTGACGAAACGCGTCAGTTGTGTCACCACGTGACATCATCATGCTCAGAAGTCGCGAGTGGCCATCTTAAAATATCTGTCCTATGGATGTCCATGCTTAAGGGGGCATCAACATTAGATTTTAAACAGGCAATATCTATTTAGTGCACTGGTTTATAGAGTGCACCTTCTTTGTGAGTAATATTTTTTCTTGGATATTAAAATATTAGAGTGGTTGGCATACTACACTATGAGAGTTTTAAATCTCTTATATGCCCTGCTGAGTGGGAAGGCTACATCACTGTGTAGTGGAGCAAGACCTGTTCCATGTGCTCTTGGAGTATTGCTTCAGTTTATGCAGTGTTAACATTGTGGATAATACACGATATTGGTAGACTGTTCTATGATTTTTTACTGATTATTATTAATAATTAATTTATACATTTATAAATCGCTGAGTGAAATTACACATTTGTGGTGGTTATGTATGTATATACATTTTTTTATTCACCTTGTGAATTAAGTATTGTGGGACTGTTCTAATTCTAATCTAGGATCTCTTCTATGAATTGTTTATATGATATATTATTTATTTATATAAGGTAATTATATGGAAGTTTTGTGTTTATGAGATAATTTTGGTTGCACTACACTATTAGCTTTATATACAAGGAGGGGAAGGAGGTAGGGGGGAGATAAAGCAGAGCGGGTGATAAGAATTAAGCTGGTCATGCACCATCCTCCATCCATTTGCCCCCCCCCCCCCAAATTGTATCCAAAGCATCAAGAAAAAATTTGCAATGTGTCCCTAACAGAAGACGTTCCATGCTGAGGCAGTGTATGGCCAGCTTTAGAGAAAGGCCTAGTTCCCATGAGACGATTACATGTATGCCCCATGCAGGGCCGGGTTTTGCCAGCATGGAAATGCACAGGATTTCCATTCATCCCCATGCCGGTGTTTTGACACAATTGGTGACTCGACAAATGTACGCATCGCGGGCAGCAGATGGGGGTAAGTATAAATCTAACTTTTTCGTTAAGGGTACATTTTGAAATTTCGATATTAAGCAATTTTTAAAGGGGGAAGAGGACTGGACAGGATAAGCAAACCTTGCATTTTACTGCTAGGTCTGCTTTAAGAAGCTCATAACGTACAGAAGTTACACAAGTGCCAGGGAGATGGACAAATAAAAAGAAGGCATGGGATGGATGATCAAGACTAAACTCTAGGGACGGCCATTATTAAAATGGAGATATGAGATGAATGTGTTGAAGGCTCCCTGTTACACCCTGACTGCACAGACAGCCTGGGGTCACAGTGAAGCTTTATTAAAAGACATTAATCAAAGAAAGGGAATTGTGAAATACAAATTGAAAACCCAGTTAGTCCAGAGACAGAATCTGATACCATTTCATATCCACGGAAACTACCAAAGGGCAAAGTGTAACTTCATCCAAAAAAAAAAAATGGCTGAAGTAGCTAAGGGTTACAGTCTATTGCATTTAATTAAATTTATTTACTCTCTGTGCCTTCCTGTCCTGGTGATAACTGCTTCCCCTGATGGGGTGTCACAGGGACAATCTCCCTAGTAGAGAAACAAACTGGCTGGACTTAGCTTTCATTTAAAGTGGTTGTCAACTCGTGACAACCACTTTCACCTATAGGTAAGCCTATAATAAGGCTTACCTGTAGGTGCCCTGCATATCTCCCAAACCTACACGGTTTAGGAGATATACAGTTTCCTAGATGTGCTGACCTCATTTTGGCACATGCGCAGTGAAGAAACAGCCTCCGTGCCGTTTCTTCACTGTGATCGTGACGTGATTGGCGGCTCCCACGCGCATGCGCGGGAGTGACGTCACACTACTCTGGCCAGTCACAGAGCCAGAGTCGTGGCCCCGGAAGGAAGAGGGGCAGAAGATGGACGCTGCCAGCACAGGGGACAGTGCTGGACGTCGCTGGCTTTGTTTTCAGGTAAGTGGCACATAATGGGCTACTATACGATGCATAGTAGCCCATTATGCATCTACTTTGCAGGGGAATGTAGAGGTTTACTCCCTCTTTAAGACTAAATTAGCTTTTACGGGGGCGTGTCCAAGATGGCGCTGTGAGCGGTCGCATTTTCTCGGAGCTCCGCCGGGTGACACTGATATTTCCCGCTTCCAGCGACCACTGAGCCCGGATTCTCCTGCTAATCGCCACCTGATGCGGCGCAGATCCTCGGACGGGAGATGAGGCAGGGGGAAAAAGCTCCACTTCCCTACGATACCGGAGGAGCTGCTGCTGCTGCCCCTTTGCCCACGTGTGGAGACCCGCTCAGCGCACAGCACGTGCAAGGCCTCACAGACTGACCATATGGAAGGGGAAGACCCTCATCCGCCGTTGCTGGCGAAGGTCATGCGGGCCATTGCTACCTGCCAGTCAACTCTCAAGACCAAACTAGAGGCAGTACAACTGGAGGTCAGTCTGATCCGGCAGGACCATGATAAATTGCGCTCTAGAGTGTCCGAGGCAGAGCAGTGGATAGGGGTGGCTGAAGACGCCATGGCGGAACATGCTGTCTCCCTCCGCACCTTGCAGACAAAAGTGAGGGCTCTGGAAAACAGGGTTGAAGATGCCGAGAACAGGAACAGGAGGAATAACCTCCGAATTATTGGTCTGGCAGAGGGGGTGGAGGGGAAGGACACGACGGGGTTTGTGGAGGGTCTCCTGAGGGATCTCCTGCCAGATGCGCGCTTGTCCCCACACTTTGTGGTAGAGAGAGCCCACCGGATCCCACCGAAACCTGGGCCACCGGGGACCCCCCTTGGACCTTTATCCTGTGCTTACTGAACTTTCGGGACTGTAATGAGATCCTTAGAGCATCCAGAGCTCTGGGAGACCTGCGATACCAAAACGGCAAGCTACTTATCTTTCCAGACTATTCGGTCGAGATGCAAAAGCTCAGGAAATCCTACGACCAAGTAAAAGCAGCTTTAAGGCCCTGCAACATCCGTTACAGCGTTCTCTTCCTGGCCCGCTTGCGGGTCCAGGATGGCGAGACGGTCAGTTTTTTCAACACTCCAGGGGAGGCCTCCACTTGGCTCGAATCTCTCCCAGGTGCCCGCTGACCCCGGAACCGTAGGTGAGCAACAAGTTCCTACTCATTTAACTGTTGGTCCACACGCCACTTATTGTTTTCGTCTGGGTGCATCTCCCACCGGGGAGGCTCTCACTTCCCCCCAGACCGGGAGGCTGGGGGACGACCCCTACAGTCCTTTTATGCCTTTCTGAGGCGCTAGGCCCCTCTTGTGATGACATTACCCCCTCCAGCTTTGCTGTGTGCCCTGGTTGTGCACTAAGAACTTTGATTGAACGTGGTCAGACCCTCCGGTCTCTGAAATGCACGGTGGACACTGTGAGGCGGAGGAGGGGTGTAAGACTGTAAGCGGCGCCCGGAGTGCCCAGAACTATGTTCTTATGCCCTTGTGACACCATACTTTCAGGTCAAGATAAATGGCGTTACTTGCACTGGTTGTGCCTAGCCTGTTTGTACTTTGTAATCTAAGTATGTGCCCCTGACTTGATCAGGAGAAACTACCAAGCTTCGCTCCCTACGGAACCAAGCGGAACAAGACTGCTGTTTATTCTCGCTGGATTATAATGCTTTCAGGGTGGCAGATGTGTATAGGTTGAATACACAGTTCTGATACTGACCTTTGCCTCTGCCACTCTTCCACTTGCTACACCCGGCGGAGTTGAGAGCACTGAGAGCATGCCTGCTGCCACTGACCTCCCCTGGATACTTCCTGGGGGGTTGAGGCCGCCTCTTATACAGGACCCCACTTTGCGGCCAGAGTACTGACTGGTTTTGGGTTGGAAGCCCTCCCCAGTTTTGGGGGGAGAGGCAGGGAGGGGGGGTATGTTGCCCCTTATGGGCTAAGTTTTATGGTTGGGTTATTATTGCCGCATGCTATAAGACAATTGCATTACCTGTATGTTTGCTACTAATTATTTTCATACCGAATCATCTAGAAATCAGTTCCATCTGGGTTCAGTGGTCCTCTGGGGACGCTGGTGGACGCCCCGTTCCTGATGTATATGCCTCTGTTATCCCTCATGGCTGCCCTTAACATTTTATCCTGGAACACCAGGGGACTGAACTCATCGGCTAAACGGTCACTGGTGTTCCAGTTTCTTAAATCGTACAGTCCACATATCTGTGTGCTACAGGAGACCCATTTGGTGGGCAGTAAGACCTTGGCCCTGAAAAAGCCATGGGTGGGCCACCATTACCATTCTACTTACTCCAACTTTGCCAGGGGAGTCAGCATTCTAGTGCTCAAGACGCTTCCTTTCCAGCTTCTGGACTTGGCTCTGGACCCAGATGGTAGATTTGTTATTATACATGCGCTGATTTCTTCCTTCAGGTGGACAATAGTGGGTGTGTATTTGCCACCTCTGGCATCTCTGTCGCTTCTCAACCAGATCACGGCAAAGATGGCGGAGTTTAACACTGAAAATATGGTACTGCTGGGGGATTTCAACCTGGCCCCTGACTCGGGTATGGACAGGCTTGCGGCATCCGGCCCACAGCGCTCTGGGCTGTTGACCTGGGCCGAAACATATGGCTTGACTGACGTGTAGAGATGGCGGCACCCGAACTTGTCACTTTGCCTCCTACCGGACATTTTCTAGGATTGACCTAGGATTGACCTGGTCTTTGCCGGGGGGGCCTGTCTTACCGAGAGTCACGGACATCCAAATCCTGCCTAGGGGCATTTCTGACCATGCACCGATTTTTCTCTGGCTGAACATCTCTGCGGCCCCCGTGGATAATCTGTGGAGGCTATCGAGATTTTGGATATCGCATGAGGGGGTTGACACGGGCTTCAGGGAGGCAATGGCAACCTATTGGAAAGTCAACCCAGGCTCTGTCAACGAGCTGGAGGTGTGGGAGGCCTTCAAGGCTTATGTACGGGGGCAGTACCAATCCCTTATTTCCAAGGTTCGTAGAGAGAGAAGCCTAGACTTGTGTAGGGCGAAGGGGGCGGCCAAGGAACAGGAAGCTCTCCTAGATCCAGAGACCCTCAACACTACACTCAGCTACAAGCCCTGACAGACAAAGTCATGCGACTGCATACCTCCCTCACACAGAAGAGACTATTGGCCCAATCCCAACGCATCTTTGAAGAGGGAGAACGCGCGGGGAAATTGTTGGCCTGGCTCACCAGGGAGCAATCGGGTTGTGCTAGTATACCCCATATCCGTAACTCCAGGGGGGACCTGGTAAATACTCCGACAGACATTAACCAGTCCTTTGCCACTTTTTACAAGTCACTCTATGCCACTCGAGCGGCATACAACTATACGGAGCTGACCGCCTATCTCGCTGACATAGAGGTACCGGTCCTCACCGAAAGGTATAGGAACAGGTTAGACGCGCCCATTACAGTGGACGAGATAACTGCGGCACTCAAGACTCTCCAATCGGGTAAGACCCCCGGCCCGGACGGAATTCCGATGGAATTTTATAAACAGTACGCAGATGACTTAGTTCCCAGGTTTCACACCATGTTTGGCGAAGAGCATAGAACCAATTCTCTCCCAATGTCCATGGGAGAAGCGGTGATAGTGGTGATCCCTAAACCGGGAGAAGACCCCTCCTTGTGCTCCTCGTATCGCCCTATTTCCCTACTCAACACGGACGCTAAGATCCTGGCCAAGGTCCTTGCCCTCAGACTGAATTCTGTTATTACTGACTTGATCCACCCTGACCAAACGGGCTTTATGCCAGGGAAGGGGACAGACATAAACATCAGGAGACTGTTCACCCATATAGCGAATGCGGAGCTCACGGGGAGTGGAGGCCTCTCTCGACGCGGAGAAGGCCTTCGACTCCGTAGAGTGGGATTAATTATGGGCAGTATTGATCAAATTCGGGTTTGGGACGGGCTTTCTCACATGGTTGAAAATTTTATATCCTGCACCGCGAGCCAGGGTCCGCACAAATGGTACTCTTTCGGATTCCTTCCTGTTAGGCCGTGGAACGAGGCAGGGATGTCCCTTGTCCCCGGGTCTATTTGCTTTGGCCCTGGAGCCACTTGCAGTGCGGATTAGAGCTACCGAGGGGCGTGGTGGTTCCCCTGCTGGAGGAAAAAATTTCCCTCTATGCTGACGACACTCTTCTTTATCTAGACGATGTTTCATCATCCTTGCAAGCGGCATTGGCGCTGTTTGAACATTTTGCACGGTTCTCCGGAATCCATATAAATTGGGACAAGTCAGTGCTGTTTCCATTGCACCCCTCTGTCCCCCCTCCCGCGTGGTCACGGGCACTTCCCTCAGATGGGGGGAGGAGTTTACCTATTTGGGTGTCAGGGTAACAGCGGATCTTAGAACTTACATGGAGCATAATATACAGCCCCTTCTGTCACAACTTCAGACCAAGTGCACGGCTTGGCGGACCCTCCCCTTAACCTCGGTGGGGAGGATTAATCTCCTACATATGATCTTCCTCCCAAAATTTCTTTATTTTTTCCGAAATGCCCCGTCCCTATCCCTAAGTCCTTTTTCAAAAAATTGGAGGGTACGTTGCTTTCTTTTGTCTGGGCTGGAAGGCCACCGAGAGTCGCCAAAAAGACTCTATACCTACCCTTATCTGGGGGTGGGCTGGCGCTTCCAAACTTCCGGTTATATTGCTGGGCATCTGTACTGGTCACAGTAAGATGGTGTTTTTCTCAGCCCAGGCAGAACAATCTAGAGGCGGCTATTTTGGGATCCTACGCGGCCCTGAGCAATGTAACATTCAGAGGAAAAAAAGCCCACCCCTCCATGACCACTCTCATGAAGACCACCGTCAGGGTATGGCAGGAGGCAAGGGCAGTCTTCAGGAAACCCTCTCACATGTCTCCGTACACACCGCTTTGGGGTAATCCGCGACTTCCTCATCTACAGATGATCCCAGACCCAGTATTGTGGGCCAAATATGGGATCACTACCCTGAGACATGTGATCCGAGATGGCAAACTTATGTCCTTTCGCAAGCTTAGGTCTTTACATTCACTCCCAAGGTCCTTTAGCTTTTGTTACCACCAGTTACACCATGCAGTTCCCCGATCCAATAGTCCTCTAGTCAGACTCCATAGAACGATTGTTGATATCCAGCATGATGGGGAAACCGCTCTCTACACTCTACCTAACGGTGGCTCATGACACGAAGACCGCAAGGTCTCTAGACAAATGGCAGAAAGACATACCAGCTCTGGGGGAGTGGGAGGAATGTGTCTCTCTACATACATCCCAACTATGATAGCGGCAAAAGACAGATTCATTCAACTGAAATTTCTTCATAGGGCCTACTACACACCCCAAAGGCTAGCTCAAATATACCCGCAGAGGGACTCTAGGTGCCCCAGGTGTGAAAAGGAAGAGGGAACCTTTTGGCATATGGTCTGGTCCTGCCCTAAAATCCAGGTATACTGGGAAGCGGTTACTGAAAAATTGTCGGAAATATGCAACATTCAGATACCTATGGACCCCGTAGCATTGTTACTTAGTCATTTGGTGGACATAGAGGGGGGTAGGTATGTCAAGCTCTGTGTCACCTTCTCTCTCTATTATGCCAGGTGGGAAATATTACTGAAATGGAAGCAACTGACCCACCCTCTTGTGAAGATTGGAGACAACCGATTAGAGCGGTGTTGCCCTTATACAAACTCACGTATGAGAGTCGACAATGTCCGACCAAGTTTGACAAAATCTTGTGCAGCTGGGTGGACGCTAATGGTTAGAGCTGGTGTTTGCTCCCCCCCCTGATTTAGTGGGGGGGAGGGAGATGGGCCTCACCCCAATAATATGAGGTTTTATACTATGCAGAATAACGATGTCTAGTGTTAAGAGAATCCCACATTGATGTGCCCAGCTAATTATGTTATCGTCGGGGAGATACCCCCACATGTGAACTGACCATTCTGTCATTTTTGCTGTGACGTATTTGAGTACATTCAAGTGATGACATGCTCTGTAATGCTGAATTGTCAATAAAGTATCTGTTAAAAAAAAAAAAAAAATAGCTTTTACATTGCTCCTGTACTTAGACTATAAGCATTAAAGTATTTGCATATTCTTAACAAGTAATAAAAGAACCACACATAGACATCTACAGGCTTTAAAGTCATTTTATATAACATTCTTAGTGCTTTCTGACACCCAGGGAGCTGCAGGTGCCACATACAGCTTCCCACACAAGTGAATGGCTATACATGGACATCCTTTCATAAATGCTGATTATTGTCTGTATGGAAAAATAAAAAACAATGTCAAAGATAGCTTAACCCTTCCCCGCGCAGATGGATGTGATTAGATGATTAAATAGATAATTAATAAAAATTGTTAACATGAGACAACTGCACGTGTATAGTTGCTAATGCCACCAATATATAGTAACCAGACATTTAAATCACGCTCACTCTGTGTACCAAATAAATAAATAAATAATCAATCAATAATTCATAAAACAGTGCAAATAGGTACAAAAATAAGTTATTCTTTTTTCACTTATTTTTGTACCTATTTGCACTATTTTATGAATTATTGATTATTTATTTATTAATTTATTTATTGGGTACACAGAATGAGCGCAGTTTAAATTTCTGGTTACTATTGTATGTATGGAGTATTTCCCCATAAGCAAAAGTGGAGAATTTGGGGTAATATACCATATGTGCATGTGTGGGTAAACCTAAATGCAGAAAGCACTGATGTTAACATGAATATGGCTGTGTACACTCATTCACATGTAAGGGCGGCTGCCTGGGGAATGCAAATTTTATGCTTGGGGACTTTGAAGATGTCTGTGTACAAGAGGCCAAACGCATACTTTATTGTAGTAAGTAGTATACCCCTCAGTGGTGGCCGCTCATAAGGGATGCAGGGGCACCTCCCCCCAATCCATGTGCCTGGCCCCTAATCTCCATGCAGGGTGCAGGACGCATGTATTTCAGTGGGTTTTTTTTTTTTTGAAGCACATGATTAGAGCCTGAGGCTCTAATTGGCTTCAAAAAGGGTGGGCTTGGGGAGCAGAGCACTGCGCCCTGGGCCCACCCACTTGTGTGACATTAGCAAATTAATATTCGCTAATGTCTTCCTACCGGCCAATCAGGCTGAGACCCGATTGGCCGGGAGTCCTAAGACCTGATTAGCTGGGAGTCCTAAGACCCAATTGGCTAGGAGGAGAAGTGACCGCTGGGATTCCGGAGGAGATACAGGGGGAAGTCGCGACCTGGATGGGGTAAGTGTGGGGCTGGTGGGCAGCCTGGCAGGCAACGGGCGAGCGACCTGGGGGAGAGAAGCGGCAATCAATCGGGCAATGGGGGGGTGGGAGTGAGGGGGCCAGGTTTGTTTGCTGCCCCCCCAAAAAAAATGATCACCAGCCGTCACTGATACCACTCAAGGAAACAAACCCCTCCGCCACATCACCACTGCACATAGCACAGGTGCTGGCCCTGTATGTATTAGAAGATGCATAGTGAAAAAAGTCGGGATGGCCGGACAGCAATGAAATCACTTTTATTAATCCATAAGTATAAATGAGAGTCCCATACAGAAAAAATAGGGGTAAGAAATACAGCACAGCTAACGCGTTTCACACCTCTCCTGCTGCTTAGTCATAGCTGAAATGGTGAAATAATTTCAGCTATGACTAATCACCAGGAGGGGTGTGAAACGCGTTATTATGAGCATCCTGCTATAAATGTCTTACTAAAGTAATCTTAATACTATGGTACATTACCTTTGTATATTATTCTTCCATGCTTCAAGACTAAACATAGTAATATCTCTAAAATCAGATATTATTTTGGTGGTACCCAAACTTTTTGAAACGTTAAAAGGAACATATATTGGTACCATTAGATTGCTTGTTATAGCTTCTACTTTGTAATTTTCTGCTTGCTAACATTACTTTGTAATATCTTGGAAAAGAATAAAAAATGACTATTATTAAACGCCTTCACTTATTTGATATCTTGTGAACTGCAGGGATGGCAAATTTCACAAAACCCATCAGACTAGGGATGCCAAACTTCACAAAACCCACCAGACTGTTCTTTTCTGTGCTTCACTTGGCTGCTGCCACTTATTCTGGCACATGGAACAGGTGAGGGAAGCCAGGGAATCTAAAGAACCCCCCAAACCTGAAAATTCAAAGGTTCATTCATTACAGCCTCTATACTATGTCATTATTTAGTCCCAAATTCCAATCCGATATTTTGTAGTCCCACCACTGGACACCGCCACAAACTACGCATTTTTGGCTTCCTCCTCCAGAGGCAACGGTCTTGTTTATTTTGTAAAATAAACCCCCCATTTTTTATGTTTGTGCCTAGCAGTTATACAGTATTTGTGTATATAGTAGATGCTGCTAAGGAACTACAACATCCAGTATTACTTGTTCTAAACAGTTCTTAGCAAACTGTGTCATACAGATGCTCAGCTGGAAGGCTGCTGATGGTACAGGCAAGAGATAACTATTGGCATACACTGTTTGATGTTATACTGTACACTGAAATCAAAGCTAAGCATTCTGAATACTGCGCTAAAATGAGTGCAGTACATCAGCACCACCTAGTGTTCTGAATTCAGAACGCATAATTAGTATATTAAAGCAGACCTTCAAAACCCCCCCTCCGATCATCTATGGCTCCCTTCAGTCCCACCCTACTATGTAGTATTAATCAGAGCTTTTGTTTACATTTTTTGTTTAGCCATTTCGGCCCCGGAAGGATTTCCCACGTTAGGACCAGAGCACTTTTTGCAATTCGGCAACAATTGCGCGGTCGTGCGACGTTGTACCCAAGCAAAATTTCTGTCCTTTTTTCCCCACAAATAGAGCCGATTTATATTCTTCTTCATATTTTTGGTAAAAAAAAAAATGCAATCGGGCGGACTCGATCTCCGCTGGCGAGCCACGATTGCCTAGCAGAGAACAAAAACAGGGAAGCGCTGATGTAAACACGGAGGTTCCCCACTTTGTTAGGCAGCATGTGAGAGATCTACTGATCCCTGTCACTGGGATCAGTTAGATCTCTTATGCCCCTGGCAGCCCAGCCCCCTCACACGCCTAGGGAACACAGTTAACCCCTAGATCTCCCCCTGCAGGTTAACCCCTTCACTGCCAGTGACATTTACACAGTAATCAGTGGATATTTAAATTTCTGATCGCTATATAAATGTCATTGGTCCCAAAAAAGTGTCAAAAATGTCCGACATGTCCCCCCCAATATCACAGTCCAGATAAAAATCGCAGACCGCCGACATTACTATTAAAAAAAAAAATTGTAAAACTGCCAGAAATGAATTATCATGATTTGTAAACGCGGCAACTTTTGCACAAACCAATCAATAAACGCTGATTGCAATTTTTTTTTACAAAAAATATGAGGAAGAATATAAATCGGCTGGCCCTGGCTGACACAGGGGAGATTACATAACCAGACAGGGTGGGCAAAAAATAGCTAAGTATACGGATCTTTATTACACAGGTTAGTAAGCATAGGTGTGTGTGTGTGGGGGTGCAGCTTAAGAGAAGTTAGGATTAAGTTGGAATTCCACTTTAAAAGACTACATTTCTTTATTTTAAAAGCAAGAACAGCATGCATCGCTATTTATCATTGCATATAAAAATCCTTTCTATATTGTACACCTAACACCATTGCAAAAAAGAAAAAGTAAAAATGACTTAAAATAATTTCAGTTTTAATGCATTGTCAAAATATAGGCTTTTGGATGGAGTAGTCAATGGTGGAATGGCCTGCTGTCTCAATGCAATTCATAGGCAGTAAACCCATCCATTTAACAGTTTAAAAACCAGTTACATTTCCGGCACCTGCCGGAAATGTAACACTCCCATTGGTTGTGCTCTAAACCAAACTGTCAAACCATCCAATGACTGGTGTCATAGCTGATCACATGTGCAGCATCATGGCAGTTGTAGGTTAAACAGAGGCCAAGATGGCAGCTTCCTTGGCTGAAAATGATAGGAGGGTTTACTACCACTTTAAGCAGGGTATATACGGACTGAAAATCGGCTGGCTCAGCAGGAACCTGCTGGATTTTGATCCATATGTACTGCTGTCTGTTCAACACAAGATAGTCTAATGACCAGCTTCTGTTGAATGGTCCTGCTGGAAAACCTGCATCAGTACATGCAGCCAATGGCAGCAGCGCTTATCTGTGTATTCTGACGGGTGGGGGGCCGACCTGGGGCCCAAAGCCAGGCCCCAGGTGGACACAGGGAGGAAGCACAAGGCAAGGAGGAGAGAGACCACAAAAAGAGATTCCTTCTTGTATGCCGGTATCTTCTCCCTGGAAGAATCATAAGTAGGGTGCTCAAGCGATTGTTAGATGGATGAACAGTTCTCAATATATGTGTAACTCAATGATGCATAATCAGCCCCTATGGACTAGTCAGAGTAATTTCAAAGGAAAACTCCAATTAGGAGCCCAGCAGTGAACACCAACTTATGAAAAATACACCTCTGCCCACAAGCCTCTAAGTAACGTCCTCAAACAAGATGGCATATTCCAAACTTTGGGGTTGCAGCTGCCCCTCAGTCTGGAAAAGAAAATCCCTGCAAGTAAGCATGGAGAATACTTTTTTTATATAGTGTTATATACAGTAGGAAGGGAGGACCCCCACCATGCCAGCATCCAAAATATTAGTAGAAGGATTGAGAGAGAGAAACTCCCTTCAAAATTAATGGCAGGATTTTGTGAGCACAGCAAGAGGCATGGATTATATAACATAATATACTTTATTACAAAATATTAAAAACTCAGCATGTAAGGCACATCAGCAGACATGCACCCTCCACTGAACAAGGTCAGACACCACCCAAATATGGAGGTAAGGTCCTTCAAAAATAGCTAGCAGTCCATAACATGATAGGAGTTCCTATACATATCACCAATAAAGAACCCTGCTTTCCTCCATGCTGGTCTGTCAACGCGTTTCGCTTCAAAGAGCTTCCTCAGGACAAAAAAGGGGGGGTAGGTGCTGGTTGGCCTTTGAGATCAGAGGACGGGGTACCACGTAGAGAAAAGACACACATAAGCATACAGCTTGTCAAAGAAGCATGGAAATCAACATCAGTTTGAGAAAATATTTTGGTTGTGTCAACAGAGATATGGGTTCAATGATTACCTTGAATCCTCTAAATACTGTATCCACATAGGTGGACAGTATAAGGTGGAAATTCAGAAGAACCAGTATATATTTATGGCATTTTTTTTCACTAGTAATGGCGGTGATCTGCGATTTTTAGCGGGACTGCGATATTGCGGCGGACAGATCAGGCACTTTTGACACTTTTTGGGACCAATGACATTTATACAGTGATCAGAGCTAAAAATAGCCACTGATTACTGTATAAATGTCACTGTCAGGAAAGGTTTTAACACAAGGACAATCAAGGGGTTAAGTGTTCCCTAGGGAGGTGTTTTAACTGTGGGGGGAGTGTAGTTACTGGGGGTGGAGAGAGATCGCTGTTCCGGATTACTTGGAACAGCAGACCCCTCTCCACCCCCCCTGTCAGAACGGAGGTCTGTTTGTTTAATTGAACAGATCTCCGTTCTGGCTCTGTGAGGAGCGTTCGTGGGTGGCCAGCGGACATTGCGCCTGCCAGCCACATGCATCGGCTCCAGAGACGTGCAGCAGGCACGCCCCCTACAGTCTCTTAAAGTGCCGCAGTACAGCTAACCTGTGTAAGAAAGATCTGTATACATACCTCCCAACTTTTTGAGATGGGAACAGGGGACACCTATTAGCAAAAGTATGTAGGCATAGGACACCCCCCCCCCGCCACCCCCCCTTAAAAGCGAACAATATAAAAAATCATTAGTTAAACCCACAAGTGCTTTTTTTATCACAACTATTGCTTTATACTGTTTTTTGACATTTACAAATGCAGCAATTTAGAAATTGGATGAAAGGTTTAGCACTGGGAAACACTTTTTGAAAGATAAAAAAGTGAATTTTATGTACAACTATATAGATCAGACCAAAATGAGGGACAGACGAGGAGGAAAGAGTAACAGAGGGACTTTGTTCCAAATCAGGGACAGTCCCTAAAAATCGGGGACAGTTGGGAGCTGTGTATGCACAACCTATTTTCAGGCCTCTCCGATCCGCTCATATGTTCATCCCAGTGTCAGCAAGCAGCAGATGCATGGGAGAGGACAAAGGGCTCAGATGAAAGCTTGTAAAGTGACTGGACCAGAATATAGGTAACTATATACACTGTATCACCAAAAGTATTGGGGCGCCTGCCTTTACACGCACATGAACATTAATGGCATCCCAGTCCGTAGGGTTCAATATTGAGTTGGCTCACCCTTTTCAGCTATAAGAGCTTCAACCTTTATGGGAAGGCTGTCCACAAGGTTTAGGAGTGTCTATGGGAATGTTTGACCATTCTTCCAGAAGCACATTTGTGAAGTGACCAGGTGAGGAGTACAAAGACAAGTGTGTCTTGCCTGCAGTCAAGCATGGTGGTGGGAGTGTCATGGTCTGGGGCTGCATGAGTGCTGCTGGCATTGGGAAGCTACAGTTCATTGAGGGAACCATGAATGCCAACATGTACTGTGACATACTGGGCAGGGCAGTATTCCAACATGATAACGACCCCAAACACACCTCCAAGATGACCACTGCCTTGCTAAAGAAGCGGAGGGTAAAGGTGATGGACTGGCCAAGCATGTCTCCAGACCTAAATCCTATTGAGCATCTGTGGGGCATCCTCAAATGGAAGCTGGAGGAACACAAGGTCTCTAACATCCACCAGTTCTGTGATGTCGTCATGAAGGAGTGGAAGAGGACTCCAGGGGCAACCTGTGAAGCTCTGGTGAACTCCATGCCCAAGAAGGTTAAGGCACTGCTGGAAAATAATGATGGCCGCACAAAATATTGACACTTTGGGCCCAATTTGGACATTTTCCCTTAGGGGTGTACTCACTTTTGTTGCCAGCGGTTTAGCATTAATGGCTGTGTGTTGAGTTATTTTGAGGGGACAGCAAATTTACACTGTTAAGCTGTACACTCACTACTTTACATTGTAGCAAAGTGTCATTTCTTCAGTGTTGTCACATTAAAAGATATAATAAAATATTTACAAAATATGTGAGGGGTGAACTTTTGTGAGATACTGTATATTATTTATATATTTTTTGTATATTTTATTCATATACTGTGGAACCTTGAATTACAAACATAATCCGTTCCAGGAGAATGCTTGTAATCCAAAGCACTCGTATATCTTTTTCTGGGAGTCTTCCAGGACAGCCCATGAGACCTTGTGCTCCTCTCACCAGGACAGGAAACACGTTACCCCACTGCTTTAAAAGGCCGGTCCTCCAGGCTTCCATCAGTAACCTCAAGAACCGCAGGACATATCTGAAAAACATATGCATTAATAACATCTATACATAACCCAGTGGTTCTCAACTCCGGTCCTCGGGACCCCCCAACAGGCCAGGTTTGCAAGATAACTGAAATACATCACAGGTGATATAATTTGCTGCTCAGTGATTACAGCATTCTAGTCTGCATCTCCCCAAGGTAATACTTAAAATCTGGCCTGTTGGTGGGTCCCGAGGACCGGAGTTGAGAACCACTGACATAACCTCAGACAATACCGGGTGGGAATCCGGCTGTCCTGGAAGACTCCCAGAAAAGGAGTTACCGGTAAGTCTAACTCAGCTTTTCTCAAGGCGTCTTCCAGGACAGCCCATGAGACGATGAGCCAGAACTTACCAGTCTAGGGAGGAACCACTGCTTGGAGGAATTTACGTCCAAACGCCTGCTCCTGAACAGATAGGAGATCCAGGCGATAGTGCTTGACAAAAGTAGAGAAGCTTGACCACGTAACAGCTCTACATATCTGTTCTGGGGATGCACCGGCTCTCTCAGCCCAAGACGCAGACAAAGCTCTGGTAGAGTGCGCACTGACAAAAGGAGGAGGAATCTGTCTGGCACTATAGGCTACAGAAATTGCCTGCTTAATCCACCTGGCTAACGTAGCCTTGGATGCTCCCCTGCCCCTATGGGGACCTGAAAAGAGGACAAATAATGCCTCTGATTTCCTAAAAGATCTGGAGGATTCCAAATATGCTAGAATAATCCTTCTGACATCCAAAAAACTGAACCTCCTTTCCTTCTCACTAGAGGAGTTACAGAAGGTCGGAAGAACAATATCCTGTGATCTGTGGAACAAGCTGGAAACCTTTGGTAAGAACCCGTGGTCTGTTCTTAGTATAATCCTGTCATCTAGAACTATTAGGAAGGGCTCTCTAATAGAGAGGGCCTGAAGCTCGCTGACCCTACGGGCCATAGTTACAGCTACTAACAAAACAGCTTTTAGAGTCAGGAACTTCATTGACACCTCACCTATAGGTTCAAATGGAGCCTCTGTCAGAGCCTGAAGGACTAAGGATAAATCCCAGGACGGACAAGCTGTAATCCTTACTGGTCTAGATCTAGCCACAGACCTAAAGAATCTAGTTACGACTGGATGCTCCATTAGAGTGTACTGAAGGAACACGCTGAGGGCCGCAGTCTGTACCTTCAGTGTACTGACTACCAAACCCTTGTCCACTCCCTGCTGTAGGAAATCCAAAATGGCAGGAATATCATGAAAAGTTCTTTGATTTTCATTCAACCAAGAATTGAATCTTTTCCATTCCTTGGTATAGATTGCTCTTGTTCCTGGTTTTCTACATCTGACTAAGGTGCCTACTACTTTGTCTGAAAACCCCTTTGCCCTTAGTATATCTTCCTCAGATACCATGCCGTCAAGCTTAATGACTTCACCTGAGGATGAGTCACTGGTCCCTGGGAGATCAGATCCTGTCTTTTCGGAAGCTTGAACGGGGGTTCTGACACCAGGAACTGAAGGAGGGAGAACCATGGCCTCCTGGGCCAGAATGGAGAAATCAGTATCTGATCTGCCTGTTCCTGAAGGTACTTCTGAAGGACCTCCGGGATCATCCTGATGGGAGGGAAGGCATAACACAGACCAAATGGCCAAGGATTTGATAACACATCTATTCCCAGGCCTTGGTCTGCTGGGTTCAGAGAAAATAATTTCTGCACTTTGCAATTGTTCTGATTGGCGAACAAGTCCACCTCTGGGATACCCTACCACCTGGAAACGCTTAAAAACACTTCCGGATTTAGACGAAGTTCTCTCGACACAACTGATGGTGACTGAGGTAATCTGCAAGACAGTTTTATGTCCCCTTTAAGTTCACAGCTGAAATTGACGCCAGATTCAGCTCTGCCCAGGATAAAATCTGATGCGCAACCTGCTGAAGCGACCGACTCCATGTGCCTTCCTGTTTGTACGCCACCGTAGCAATATTGTCTGAAAGAATCTCTAGGTTGTGACCTCTGATCTCTGACTGAAAAGCCCCTAAGTCTCTCTGTACTGCAAGGAGCTTTCTTTGATTTGAAGGGGCTACTTCTATTCTGGAAGTCCATTCTCCCTGAGCCATACTGCTGCCCAGATGGGCCCCTGATCCCCAGGAACTCACATCCTTCTTAATCCTCCTGGAGACAGGCATGGTCCATAGTAATCCCCCTGTTAGGTGTGGAAGAGCTCTCCACCATCAAAGCTCTCTCTTCACTTTGGCAGAATCCTGACCCTTGAGTCCAGTGAATTTGAGAAGCCATCCCAATTCCTGAGAAGGATTTGTTGCAATGGTCTCTGATGAAATCTTGCCCACTGGACTGCAGGGAAGCAAGCAGTCATCAGGCCCAGAACCCTTGAAATCTCTCTGAAAGAGGACCCCTGATTGTTCTGCAGGGCTGCTACCTCCTGAACCACCTTCACAACTTTTTCTTCTGGAAGAAAAATTCTCTGGGCTACAGAGCAGATCTCGTATCCTAAATATTTTACTCTCTGTGCTGGTATTAGAGACGGCTTTTTCCTGTTGATAATCCAGCCCAGGGACTGAAGAAAACTCTGGACTTTCTGCAAGTCCCTCTCCAGGTCCTGGAATGAACCTGCTACAATCAAGAGATCGTCCAGGTAAGGGATAATCATGATACCCATCAGTCTCAGTGGAACCAATGCTTCACCCAGAACCTTGGTGAAGATTTTTGGGGCTGAAGACAGGCCAAACGGAAGGGCCTGAAACTGGAAATGTCTGATCTCTGACCCCCACCTTGACTGCTAACCTCAGAAACCTCTGGTATGCTGAATGGATTGGTATATGCAGATATGCATCTCTGAGATCCAGAGTCGCCATGAAGAAGTCTGGAGAAAGCAACTTTCTGATTGAAAACACTGTTTCCATTCTGAAGTGCTTGTATCTGATTGATTGGCTCAGAGACCGCAGATTCAGAATTAGTTGATACTTTGCGGAAGGTTTCTTTACCACAAAGACGTGGGAGTAAAAACCTCTCCCCTGCTCCTTTTAGGGAACTGAGATCAACACCTTTTGATCTACCAACTCTCCGATCAATAGTCCTAAAGCCGCAGCCTTCAACCGGTCTTTTGGAGGGACTGTAATGACCATTCTTTCTGGAGGCCGGGAAGTAAACTCCAGCTTGTATCTCTCGGCCACCACACTTCTGATAAAAGGGCTTGAGGTGGATTCTGTCCATTGTGGGAGAAATGCCCTCAATCTTCCCCCCACTGGGACAGACCCATCATTGTGATTTAGCGGGTTGCTGGGGAGGGTTAAACAACACACCTCCCCTGCCCCTGCCTTTGTGCCCTGACCAGTGCTTCTTAGGCTTGCCCTCTTTTTGGCCCATGTCCTGCCTGCCTTGGCCACGAAAAAACTTCCTAGGGCTTCTTTTTCTTTTCTGGAAACGCCTTTTTCCTATCTGCCGTATGTTCTAAGGCTTCCTGTAATCCTGGGCCAAAAAGGTGATCCCCTGAATAAGGGAGACCACACAGATGTAGCTTTGAAGCCACATCCCCGACCAGGTTTTAAGCCACAGACTTCTCCTGGCCACATTGACCAAGGCCAAGGTCCTGGCAGACATTCTCACTGCCTCTGCAGAAGAGTCTGCCAAGAACCCTGTTTCTTTACATAACAGTGGGAAGGATTTAAGAATCTGTTCCCTAGGGGTACCTGCCAACAGGTGGGTCTGAATCTTTGTTAGCCATGACTCTAAATTTATGGCTACACAAGTAAAGGCAAGTGCAGGCTTAAGAGTCATAATAGAAGAGTCCCACGCTCTTCGTAGTAAAATGTCACCTCTTTTGTCTATGGGATCCCTAAGTGATCCCATTTCATTGAACGCTAGGTCCGAGTTTTTTGAAATTTTTGACAGGGGAGCATCAATCTTTGGGTGCTTATTCCAAGGCTGCTCATCCCCTTCCTCGAATGGAAACCTTCTCTTAAGGCCGCCTGAAAGGAAAGGCTTCCTTTTGGGATTTTCACATTCCCATTTGATGGTTTCCAAAAAGGATTTATGCACAGGAAAGACACTAGTCTTTCTTTTGTGCGTACCTTACCCTTACACTTTTAGGGTTTTCCTTCGGAAAGGAAAGTCCGCCGGAATTCTCTTCCAAAGGTAAGCTCCTTCCCCTACTCGTCGGAACCTTATTCGTGGGTTTCTAACTACGAGGGGACAGTTTTTAAAGTTTTTTGAGCCTGGATCGCAAGTTACTTTACCCTAGTGAATCCCTAGGGTATCTGTTTTCTCCACTGTAAAATGATGCTTCTCGCACCCTGAGAAGATAATACTGAGAATTCGGACGTGAACGGAAATGAACACATCGGTATTTAAATCTCAGTACCGATTGTTTCTAAGTCTGGGTGGACAACCGTCCATGGGGATCCCTTGTCTAAGAATTTAGGAAGGGTGACAATACATTTCTTTGTCCCAAGAACCGTCTGAGAAGACGTCTC
>BLSH010316379.1:875723-886583 GCA_018402905.1 Glandirana rugosa | reverse complement strand
AATCTGTTCCCTAGGGGTACCTGCCAACAGGTGGGTCTGAATCTTTGTTAGCCATGACTCTAAATTTATGGCTACACAAGTAAAGGCAAGTGCAGGCTTAAGAGTCATAATAGAAGAGTCCCACGCTCTTCGTAGTAAAATGTCACCTCTTTTGTCTATGGGATCCCTAAGTGATCCCATTTCATTGAACGCTAGGTCCGAGTTTTTTGAAATTTTTGACAGGGGAGCATCAATCTTTGGGTGCTTATTCCAAGGCTGCTCATCCCCTTCCTCGAATGGAAACCTTCTCTTAAGGCCGCCTGAAAGGAAAGGCTTCCTTTTGGGATTTTCACATTCCCATTTGATGGTTTCCAAAAAGGATTTATGCACAGGAAAGACCCTAGTCTTTCTTTTGTGCGTACCCCCCCTCTGTTTTCAGAGCTGTACTTTTTCCTCCTGAATTTCTTAAGTTGTGTAGATCGCCTTCAATACATTGTCTACATCCTCCAGTGACAGCTTATATCTAGAACCTCCAGACTCTCTATCTCTAGGTTCCATATCTGACCTTGATTCCTCTGGGGAAGACCGGGGAGATCTGGTTTCTTCCTCTGACTCCTCTTCAGCAATCCCTGAAGGAGGTCCCGGAACAACTGGGGTACTCTCCGATGGAGGATCCCGGGAAGGGACTTGAATCTTTTCAATTAGCATTTTAAAAGACCTGAAAGCTGATTTCAGTTCCTCTCTGACCGACTTCAGCATTTTCTGGCATGCTATTGTCAGATCGTCTTTAACCAGGCCATCAATACACTGCTGGCAAACTTCTTTTGTCCATGAGGAATTAAGTTTGGCTGTGCTTACTGCACACTTCCTTTTAGGTGGTAGCGCCTGTACTTTGTCCTGTGTCTTGGTCTGGAACAAAAAACAAATAGAACCAACTGTAAATCTAGCGCCCCCCCCATACTCCACCTCACCACTGTGCAGGAGAAAAAAGGAAGGTGCCCCCTTTTACTAAGTCCCTCTAGGTGAAGGGGAAAAACATCTCTCCCAGGATAGCCCAGTGACACAATCTTCCCTGGCTTACCTGAGAGGTGCTAGTGCTTGGGTCTGCTTCCGCCGCCACTGCGGGTCCAGCAATAGACTCCATTCGCCCACTGCAATATCACCGGCGACTGCCTGGATATTACCACACCAGCAAACCCAGCGTACCTTGTCCGCGCCTTTTTAGAGGCCGGACCGTCTCCAGCGCTCGCGCATGATGTCAGCAGCCTCCGGAAGTGACCCGGCTGGTACTTCTTGTTTAGGCCAGCTTGGAGCACATAAGCTCGGGCCCCTTTCACGCACTTCCGGCCTCACTGCACACCACTGTGAAAGTACAGCCTAGCTGCCCAGACAGCGGCGGCCATTGCCGGACTCCACATAGACGGCGCTCAGGGACCTGAGCCATCGCGATACTGGCCTTCCCCAGGCACCGAGGAGCAAGGTATCAGCGTTCTCCTCCTATCCTGTGATAGAGGAACACTCTGAGTAAGGCCACAGCTCGTGAGACCAGGGTAGCCAGGTTCCAGGAACATGTTACCCCCTGTCCGGAGGAAACACAAATACTGATGGAAGCCTGGAGGACCGGCCTTTTAAAGCAGTGGGGTAACGGGTTTCCTGTCCTGGTGGGAGGAGCCCAAGGTCTTATGGGCTGTCCTGGAAGACACCTTGAGAAATTTGTTTTGTTTCGATATTTACATAAATTAGTTTAGTTAGTTTTGTCTGATTCATTTATTTCGTATTCGGAATTCATTTTGTTTATTTGGGTTCTAATCGATTCGTTATTCATATAAATTTGTTTAGTTGAATTCACATCCCCCAAAAGTGAAGGACTACAAGTTCCGGCATGAACCCCTGAGATCTAAGGATATATCCCCTTCGATCTCAGGGGGTTCATGCTAGGACCTGTAGTCCTTCACTTTTTGGGGGGGTCACATCCCCCAAAAGTGAAGGACTACAAGTTCCAGCATGAACACCCCTCCTGCAGTGACTGTGCCCAGCGCCCCCACTGTCTGCACATACTGTATCAATCTGGCCTGCGCTTTCCCTCACCTTGCACATTAGTTCCTTTAGAGCATGCTGGAGGCCCAGAGAAGATGGAGGAGGTGGGTGGACCGTGGTGGAGAGCATTAGGCGTGGAGGAGGAGGAAGTTAAATCCTCCTCCGATTTGAATACTGGGCAAGGAGTCTCGGCCGTGATGTCACTGGTTGCTAGACACCAGGGAGCTCTAGCAACCAGTGGCCAGTAGTCTCAGGTGGAGGAGGAGCCAGCGCTATGGCCGGATTTATGTAAGCTGCAGTGACCTATTTCGGGGCATCAAATCGGCGGCTCAGTACGCCGCTGTTCCCGGCATTCTGGACTGCTTGCTGTGTCAGTTTCTTTCGGGGAACACTGTATTGTCCTGGAATAAAGGTGCCTGGGACCCAGGACAGACCTGCAAAATACTGTTACAGGCAATCCGGGACATGTGGTCATCCTAGTCGTGAAGTGGCTCTGCAGCTTACGCATGCATTTGCAAATGTGTGCTGGCTAAACCCGTGTTTTTAACGCATACTGTTAGACAGGTTAAATTGGTTGGTAAGCAGACTGGTTGGCGAGTTGAGCTGGGAATTTTCTCTGGTTTTGTCTTGCATGCGTTGCCCTTCCATGTGCTCTTTGCTGTGTAGGCCAGTTATAGGTGGGGGCAGGGGTCGTTTCATACCGATGTAATATTGGTGAGAGGACACACTGGACACCTTTGCTACCATTGTGCTATGTGCTGGGTGTCCAGTGTGCCCCTGTACCTTTTAAGGAGGACTGGGCTACCTCCAGGCCCACCTGCCCTCCATCTATTCATTAGAATGCATGTGCTTCCACTGTTGGAGACTCGTAAATTTACAAGAGTTAGGACTGCAGGTAATACAGGGTGCCGTGAAGTGGCTCTGCAGCTTACACATGCTCTTGCAAATGTGTGCAAAAGAAACCTCTGTTTTTAATGCATACTGTTGGACAGGTTAATTCGGTTGGTAAGCAGAATGGTTGGCGAGTTGAGCTGGGAATTTTCTCTGGTTTTGTCTTACGTAGCCAGCATACCCCTGCCTCAGCAGTGGGGCTCCCTGCACCTCTAGCAGATTGTGGAGCACAGCAGGGACCGCATCCAGCCTCCCTTCTGGATGGACAACCAGCCCATTGAACTGGCTAGGAAGGGAGACGCCGCATGTCCTGACACAGGAGACAGGAAAAGGGATGCCAAAGCTACAGGTGGGCACAGTTTTAGGAGTTAGGTCCTAATTATGCAGGGGGTGGGTGGGGCCTCACCCCAGCTGTGCTGACATGTAGTCGTCAGGAAAGTAAGAGATCGATTCAGGAGGCGATATTTAAAGGGCTTACTTGTGATCCTTGTTATCTACGGCCTTTAAAAAGGACAGTCGTAGCTCTCCTTGTGTAAACTGCAACACCCCGGCGTTGTACTCAGTTAATCAGGAACAAACAGAGCTCCTGAAAAGAAAGTGGATGGCTGTCATACTGACAGCAGAGCGGAGTGCCGCCGGTTACAAACAGCAGATCTCTAGTCTCCCAGTGTAATTTGCTAGACTGAGCTAGCAGTTTGAAAACGTCATCCCGCACCGTGTAGGAGATGGCCAGGTAATGCAGAGGCAGGAGAGGTTCCCACCCTGGCTGCACCCCTCACAACATGTGGGCCCCATAGCCCAAGGCCCCTGCTAATGACTATTTTCTTTTCATCTATTGCTTTTTTTCCCCTATTTAAATATTGCTATCATTATAATACACAACCAAGTTTTTGATGTTCAAAAAAAGCAGTCATCACTAAATAAGCACCAATAATACATGTATTTATTTACAGGAGATGAACACAGTGAAACAAACATTACAAAGATGAACAAAACTGAAATAGGAAACAAAAACTGCAGGGGCTAAGAAGGGGCAGAAATTAAGCACCTAAACCAGAGTCTGACATGGAAATTGTGATTTAAGAGCTGAACCAAGCAAGGCCCCCCAGGAGGGGTGTATTGACAAGGTGACTCCTCAAAACCATTAGTGTGAAGGACAGAGTGTAGGTAAACAGTTTCCCATTGGTGGCCAATCAGATGAAAGGATCTCACTTGTGCTCTTTCCTGATAGCCGATGGGATATAAACTCCTGAGATAGAATGAGTGAACAGGTTGGAATGAAGAGAGATTGTACAGCGGCTATGGGTGTACTGGCATGTGGAAAGTTTGTACAGATAACCGCATCCCCACCCTCCTCTCATAACAAATCTCCATAACCCCTACCCTACTGGCGCAGAGACGGACTGATTTGTATAAAAGGGACTCGCTCAGTTGCTCCTATGCTTCACTGATTTTGGTTTCTGTGGCTCCGTTGTGATGAGGCTCTTCTGTGGATGTTGCATCGCTCATCTCTATGTCAGTGGTGGCCAAGGGCTGCTCTTTGGAAGCTTCAGAAGACTCCTAGAACAGAAAAAAAGGAAAATTTAACTTAACCGGTCACCACCTTTAAAAAAAATTGAATTGCAGTCCTCTCCTTTCTATAACTAAATGTTTAATTAAGTTGAAAAGTGGCTGTGAACTTGCTATAGAATTGACACTTCGGAAATAGCCAATTCCCTAGAAAAGTCTCCTCACTCCTTGCAAGTCATATCCCTTTCTTCTTCTGGGAGTGTCTAATTACGGTCTGTGCTGGCCCAGCTCCTATGTCCCTTCCCAGCCGACATACCATTTTAAGTAGCTGCCGGGGCAGAAGTGAAGACTAGACAATAGCAGGGGTAGGAAACCTGTTGTGGAACTACAAGTCCCATGGCATTGCAAGCCAGACAGTCATAGGTATGACTTCCAGAGGCATGATGGTATTTATGAATCTGTATGAGAGTGGTTTTAAAAATGATCAATCAGCAGCTGCACCTGCAGAGTTCTAATGGAAAAGGTGGCAGGATCTGCATCCCTTTCGACATGATTGCCCTTTGGGAGTATCTCCCCAAAAATGGCATTTTTGTTGCAGGGGATGCCAAAAATCTGACTGGTATCTTAAGGCAGACTTCTGGGAAAATCAGTAAGCCATTCACACAAGCCGGAAATTACATTTCTGGTGCGTTCTTTACACTGCGTATCTTTGTACAGAAGGCCTCCAGGTAGCCATATTGCATTGCATTTTGCAGCGGTGCAGATTGAAAAGGAAAGGTTATTTTTAAGAGCATTCAATTGCAATATGACCTGAGTCGCACATGTATATGCTATAGATTTATATATTTTTGGGTTTTTTTTCCCACAAAAGTGGTGGTACCCTAATTTTATGGGCAGATTTTTGTTGAAATTCATAGTGTGGTGACAGATCTCTTTAATGTGTATATCCTGCCAAAACATTTCATTTTTGTCTAGGGTACAATGAGAAATATTTAATAATAGGTAAGGTTGAATAAAGACAATAGTCCATCTAGTTCAACCTGTGTAGGTGTACGTGCGTCAGTGTCGATAATCATTTCCTATATCACTGTATGTTGTGTTCACCAAGATGCATGTCCAATAGTCTTAAAAATATCAATACTCCCCGCTGACACCACCAATTGTGGAAGAGTTTCAACATCACCCTGACAATGAAACCCCCCCTATGCAGCTTAAGGTTAACCACTTGCTACCCAGGCCAATTCTGACACTTCACTCCTACATGTAAAAATCATAATTTTTTTGCTAGAAAATTACTCAGAACCCCAAAATATTATATATTTTTTTTAGCAGAGACCCTAGGGAACAAAATGGTGGTCATTGCAACTTTTTTATCTTGCATGGTATTTACGCAGTCATTTTTCAAACACGTGTTTTTGGAAAAAAAAAACGGTTTCATGCATTAAAAAAAAACTAACAAAAAAAAAAAACAGTAAAGTTAACCCAATTTTTTTGCATAATGTGAAATATGATGTTGCGCCGAGTAAATAGGTACCCAAAATGTCCCACTTTGAAATTGTGCAATCTCGTGGAATGGTGCCAAACTTCAGTACTAAAAAAAATCCCTATAGGCAACGCTTTAAAAAATGTTTATAGGTTACCTGTTTAGAGTTACAGAAGAGGTCTAGTGCTAGAATTATTGCTCTTGCTCCAACGTTGGCGGCGATACCTCACATGTGTGGTTTGAACGTGGTTTACATATGTGGGTACGACCTATGAATGAGTTTGCTTCTGCGCGCGAGCATGCAGGGACGGGGGACAGGGCACTTTAAAAATGTTTTTATAGCGTTGTCCGGTTCCGGTGTACGGGGGAGGGGTGCCGTCATGTCTGTGCAATTCTCCGTCCCTCTGGCCTTCAGAGACCTCCTGAAGAGCGGTGGGGTGGGGCAGTATGTGGTCCAGGAGGTCCAGCCTGTGCGGCAGCTGCCGTCCCTGCTCAGCGCTTATAAAGCGTCTCTCCGCTCTCAGGGTCCTCAGTGCGTCCTTCAGCACTTTGATGCGTTGTACAGCATGGTATACCATTTCCGTACCTTGGATGCCTCTATGAAAGAAGATTTGCTGGAGCTCCTTGTGAAAGCCACTTCCCAGCATGCCGCTGAGCTCCCTGCAGTCTTGGAAGATCTGTCCCTGGCTCAGGCCGATAAGAACACTCAGCTCAATACTCTGAAGATGAATTGCTTTCTCCTCATACATTTGGTTGAGGCCTTTGAGGTGGAGACTTACAAAGCGGCGTTGGGGAATGTGGAGCCTAGTGGTAAGGGAAGGAAGGCGAAGTCCAAAGCAGACGGTTTCCTTTGGGAAACTGAACGAGAAAATGTCCTGCAGACCATCACACATCTCCTCCAACTAGACATCCGCAGACTATGGAGCATGGCGCTGATCGAGGAGGAATTTATCAGCATGGTAACCGGCTGCTGTTATAAGATGATGGAAAATCCCAGTATTGGAGCTCTGAAGAACAAGCCGCTGTGGGAGGCGTTATCGCACCTCCTGGGAGTGGCTGTAAAACGCTCCAATGACACGCTGAGTGTCAGTGTGAAAGTCATCCAACTCCTGCAGCACTTTGAGCACCTGGCTCCTGTCCTTGTCCATGCGTTGGCGCTGTGGGCCACAGAGTATGGGATGAAGTCTCTGGTGGGAGAGATCATGAGGAAAATTGGGCAGAAGTCTTGTCAAGATCTTTCCAAGGAGAGCTCCAGTGTGAAGACGTTGGCCGCCTTTATTACTCAGCTGGCTGAGCGGATCCCCACCATTGTGATGCCCAATATCAGCGTGCTGCTGGACTACCTGGATGGAGAGCCTTACATGATGAGGAACGCAGTGCTGACCGTCATGGGAGAAATGGTGGTCCGTGTGCTTAGCGGCGATCACCTGGATGACACAGAGAAGAACACCAGAGATAATTTCCTGGACACACTGCAGGAGCACCTTCATGATATCAACACCTTTGTGCGTTCCTGCGTGATGCAGATTTTCAATCGGATTGTGCAGGAAAAGGCTCTGCCGTTGTCACGTTTCCAGGCTGTGGTCACTCTAGTGGTCGGTCGGCTGTTTGACAAGTCGGTGAAAGTTTGTAAGAACGCCATACAAGTATTGGCCTCCTTCCTCGCCAACAATCCTTTCACTTGTAAGCTTAGTAGTGTGGATTTGAAGGAGCCCCTAGAGAAAGAGACTAAAAAGCTGAAGGAACTTATGGAGAAGCAGAGTGTTAAACCCCCAGTGGTAGTGATTTCTCCGGAGGAAGAATGGGAAGCCATGCTCCCTGAACTGAAGGAAACTTTGCACACCCTGGCACAGGAGAGTGATGAGGAACAGGAGGACCCTGAAGAAAAAACGGATACAATAGAGGAGTTACATGAGCGCCTTCTGCATCTCCTGAAGAACACCAGTTACAAACACGCCATCTTCTTGGTGAGGAAAGGAATATCGAGCTTCCCGGATGATTCCTTGTTCGGAGTGGGTGAAGATGCCGAGGATGAAGTGGTGCTGGGGATTCTGGAGGAAATCTTCACAGCAAAGGGCAAAAATGTGGAATCCCTGCCAAGTGAGGAGCAGATGCCTCCCCCTGATGGAGAAAGCAAGAACTGCGAAGAGACTCCGGATGAGCAGGACAAGACTGAACTGAGCAAGCAAGAAATGCTGGTCCAGTACCTGACAGACGCTCGCTATTTCGCCTTAAAGATCGAGGAAGCCATTGATGTCGTCAGCAAGATGATGTATGAAGCGGCATCGTCGGTGGTACAGGAAGTCATTGAGTTCTTCGTCACGGTGTCACAGTTCGGGGTGCCTCAGGCTGTGATTGGTGTACGCCGCATGCTGCCACTTATCTGGTCCAAGGAGCCTGGTGTTCGTGATGCAGTGGTGGGTGCTTACCGCCAGCTCTACCTCTCTCCTTCTGGCTCAGAATCCGAAAGGGTGAGAGCTCAGAATCTGATCCGTAACCTTTCTCTGCTTATGGTGGACTCCTCTGCCGGAGTGATCCAGTCTCTGGAGGAGATAGTTCTGGAGTTTGTACAGAAGGGGGAAATCAACCCCGCCGTCCCCCAGCTGCTTTGGGAGAAGTTTACTCTCAAGTCTCCTTGTTCTGACCTGGAGCGCCGAGCTGCCGTCATGATGCTGGGGATGATGTCTAGGGGTCAGCCGGAAATTGTGCTCAGTAATATAGAGACTCTGGTGAATGTGGGCCTGGCCCAGGATGGGGAGAAGGATTATCGGCTCGCCCAAGACGTCTGCAACTGCATCCTGAAAATTTCGGATAGCCAAAAGTCGCCCCTTGGTAAAAAATCAGAACCCTTTCGCCTTCCGAATGACCATTGTCTCTTTCAAAACCTGAAAGAAGCTGTTGTGGGAGGGGTCGCCCAGCAGAACCCGTACTGGTTGCCCTTCAAAGAGACCGCTGTGAGGTTGGTGTATGAAATGGCGGAAGAGCCGGAGGAGATCTGCGCTGAAGTGTTACAGAGATGCAGCCAGCAGGTCCTGCAGGAGTTTAACAACCAAGAAGAATTGGTCATTCCTGCTTTCCTCCTCACCCACCTGCTGTCTCTGGCCGGAGATGTGGCCTTACAGCTGGTGGTACATCTGGAGTGCACGGTGAGTGCAGAGCTCAGGAGGCAGAGACTGGTGAGGGAGGAACAAGAAGCGGAGAAAGTGGGAAAGAACAAGCAAAGGAAGTCTAAGGGCAATGAGAGTATGGGAGAAGAGGACATGGGGCTGGTCGGCGCCTCTGCTGATGATGCAGACGCTGAACTCATCCAAAAGATTTGTGAAAATGAGCTTCTGAATACCCAGCAATATCTCTCTGCATTTCTGCCGCTGGTGCTGAAGGTTTGTAAGAATTCTGGGAAAGACAGCGATCCGGCCCTGTGCACCGCTGCCACCCTCGCCCTGACCAAGTTTATGATGATCAGCTCAGATTTCTGCGACTCCCACCTGCGTCTTCTATTCACGCTCCTGGAGAAGTCGTCTTTGCCTGGCGTCCGCTCCAATATCATGATTGCTCTGGGGGATCTCAGCATCCGCTTCCCCAATCTCATTGAACCGTGGACTCCGCACCTCTATGCCAGACTCCGAGATGATTCCCGGGAAGTTCGTAAAACCTCCGCCATTGTGATGACCCATCTGATCCTGAAGGACATGGTGAAGGTCAAAGGACAAGTCAGTGAGATGGCCGTTCTGCTCATAGATCCTGATCAGGAGATCTCCTCATTGGCTAAGAATTTCTTCACCGAGCTGTCCAACAAGGGCAATGCTGTTTACAACCTTTTACCCGATATTATCAGCCGCCTGTCTGATCCGGAGTGTGGAGTGGAGGAAGAAGCTTTTCATACCATAATGAGGCATCTCCTCTCCTACATCACCAAGGACAAGCAGACTGAGAGTTTGGTGGAGAAGATGTGCCATCGCTTCCGAACTGCCAGAACGGAGCGCCAATGGCGGGACCTCGCTCACTGCCTCTCCCTCCTGCCCTTCTCGGAGAAAGGACTGGTGAAAATGCAGGACTGCTTCGACTGCTACGGGGACAAGCTGAGTGATGACGCTGTCTACAATTCCTTCATGAGTGCCGTAGGGAAGATGCGCAAAGGAGCCAAACCTGAACTGAAGACTATGATTGATGAGTTTGAGAAGAAGCTGACGGTGTGCCATAACAAAGGTCTGGAGAACATGGATGTCCCAGAGGAGGCGATCCCGGATGGCGAGAACCCTCCACCTTCCGCTGTGAAGAAGAATGTTCCGGCCAAGCGGCGCCCTCTGAAGTCCGTGAATCGATCGCAGAAGGTAAATGAAGAGAGCGAGTTCCAGACGCCTAAAGCTCGTCCCCCGAGGAGAACGCAGAGGAAAATGACCGTTACATTCTCCAGTGATGAGGAGTCTGACTTGGAAGCAGAACTGAGTGAAGCCGACACACCCAAAAACCCCACCCCCATCAGACGCACCTCTACCCGCTCCCGGGCTCGGTGACCTTAAACGCCTCTCTCCTGTGTCTGTTTTATCTTCTGACTTCCCTTTATCCTTCCTTATATTTGTATCATCTTCATGTTTCCGGGTCGGAGTTGGATTTTCCTGTTGCTGGTAATGTGCTGGGTCCTAACAGAGAGACCTGTCTGTGTCCATCACTCCTCAATAAAGTTTTGTATGTTTTACACAAAAAAAAAAAAAAAAAATGTTTTTATTGTTTATTAAACATCCCTTGTAATAGGAATAGTGCAAGACAGGTCCTCTTTACAGCGAGATCTGGGGTCATTAAGTGCCCAGACCTCACCTCTAGGCTGGGAAGCCTGAAAAAAAAAAAAGGAAGAAGAAGATTCTGGCTTCCCAGCCGAGACTACAGCATTTTTTCCAGTGCAGAAGCCAGGCGTGACGTCATTACATCGCGCCCGGCCTCCGAAAGATCATAGAGATGCTCTG
>BLSH010316379.1:824150-834334 GCA_018402905.1 Glandirana rugosa | reverse complement strand
TAAATGTCTATACCTTAAGTGATACACTATGAGGGTCTTTCTTGCTTGTTCCCCATGATTATACATGCTGGAGAGGAACGAGTGCCTGTGGATGCGGTTCTTGGGAAGGTCATTGTGTGATGAGCCCCCTCTATTCTTGGAAAGATGAGCCTATCTATCTTTGACCTCTGGTGAGCCCCCAATGTGTGCACACGCATGTGGTGACCGATGGTGAAGGATACGCTATCAAAAACAGCATAGCTGCACAATTTAAGGAGGATTTATCTCTGCACTTTATTCAATGTTGCACAATTGATTTTTTTTTTTTTGCACCACCACCTTGGTTTTTGCATTTAAGTGATTGAAGGTGAAGGACTCAGCTTTGAAGCAAGTTGGCTGTTTGATTCAAGGAGGACATACCTTTGCACTTCATTGAGGATTGCACTGTTGAGACTTTTTTGCACTAGCACTTTATTTATATTTTTTGCACTAAATTGTTTTGCACAATATATATCAGGTTTTAGCGCTGCTTTCACTATCACGGATATAGCTGACCTTTGGAGGTTTAGAATAGAGCCAAACCTACCAGCATGTCTGGAATGTGGGAGGAAACCGGAGTACCCAGAGGAAATCCACACAAGCACAGGGAGAACTTACACACTCAATGCAGGTTGTGCTGTGGTTGGGGTTCAAACTGATGACCCCAGTACTGCCATGCAAAGGCACTTAACCATTATTAGGGGGCTGGGGGAAGTAAAGAGCAAACTACAATTGTAGGGACATCACCAAACACAAATGCTAAAGATAATGGCACTGCCACCCAATCATGCAATCAGGGCCGGCAAGAGCTCTCCGTTTCCCCTCACCGTGCCTGACTTGCAGTCTCCACCCCACAACACAAAAGTCATTCCATTTAGAAAAAGTCGGCAATCAGGTGAGGAAGAAGAATAAAATGTTTCTCTATTTCATCCAAGGAGTACACGTTCCAGAGCCAACACTAACATGTTTCAGCCTATCAACTACGACGTAAGGCCTTGATGGGCTGAAACACTTTGGGTTGGCTCTGGAACACGTGTACTCCTTGGATGAAATAAGCAGACATTTTATTCTTCTTCCTCACCTGATTGCCGACTTTATCAACATGGGGACATCACAACCCTGCTTACAGTGCGATGTGTAAGCGCTTCTCTGCCACAGCGGAAGTTGGGACTTGTAGTCTTCCCATTCACAAATACCTGTAAATGGATGGCGCGGCTGTGCAGGGTGAGTCATGTTAAATTCAAACATCAATAGATATTTGCAGGGAGAAGCTTCCACAATTCAGGTAGGTGGTTGTGGGGGGGGGGGGGGGATTTAAAGGCTAAAGCCTCTTACACATGATCCGATTTTCGGACGACAGAACGTCCGTTCCTTTTTGGATGCTTGTCTCATGTCGCTAGTGAAGAGCGTACTTAACAATACGAACATTGTCGTACAACCAAATTCAATGTTGACGTAATGTTTTCAGCGGCAGCGCCACTATGCAGTCGGTAGCGTGGCATTTTTAACCCCCCTCTCTTCGCTGTAGCTGAGCAACAAGTGAGGTTGATGTGATGACATTAGAAATGCTCTCTGCATCTTTAGGCCTCATACACACGGGCGTATGTAGAAAAATAAGCAAAACGTCTGGCCCGACGTCAGCGAAAAATCTGCATTTTGCATCGGCGTTAATGAGCGTTAGTGAGCGTCGGCGTCAATAAGCGTTTAAAAAAAAAATAAAAAAAAACATTCCTCTACTATTTTTTAACCTAAAAAAGTCGGCGTCAAAAACGGTTAGGACCAAACTTGCACAGGACCCTTTTTTTGGTCCCCACTAGAATGGGATCGCATGGGTGTTCACACCCACACGATCCGATTCCTGTCTGAATTCTTCAAACTGAAATGGGGGTGTCATTAACTTTGCATTGACACTCCCAGCAGTTTGCATAGGGCAGTGTGAACTGCCTGCGAGTTGTATGCGATGCGGAAACTGGCACTGGATTCGCAAGGTTCCCACAGCGCTGCAGTGTGAACCAAGCCTATAGGGAATCTGTCACAGCGTGGAACACCCGTGTAAGAAGCCTCAGGCAGTACTGATGCAAGGATTTTTGCCACCTTAGGCAAAACCTCATTTTGCTGCCCCCATTGGCTCCACCTTTGACCCCACCCCCTTTGCCCTGCCCATGTGACAGGAGGCGGCGCTATACAGGAAGCATTGGCTCCGCTTGCTCTAGCACTGGCTCCAGTGCTGCGCCCAGGGTTGTCACCTGTCCAGGATTCATCCGAACAGTCCAGGTTTTGAATCATGTGTCCAGGTTTCAGTCCACCTGAAGCCTGGACACATTATTCAGACAGGAATGTAGCTTGGAACAGGCCTTGACATGAGGGTGGGGGGGCACTATGTGCACCACATTACTATTCTCTTTGGAGCGCCCAAAGGTGCCCCAGTTCTATTACAATCCTATAGTGTATGCTAGAAAAAAAAAATAAAATACTGCTCTGGGTTTGGCTTGAACAAAAAGTGGCAACCCTAGCTGCGCCTCTAATTACACTACCAGTCTGATGGAGCAGCCACCTGAGTTAGTTATATGCTGCAGCCTGCACAGCATGCAAACACGGAGGAAAACCAGCGGCCAGGCACCCCTAGGCAGCAGTGCGCCCCAGGCAGCTGCCTAGTGGTAGCATCGGCCCTGGCCTCCGCTGCCACCCTCTGTCTCCTGGGTGGCACATGAACTTCAGGGCAATGATGCCCTTGAATGTTTCAACTCTGCAGCCTCTGAAATAATGTGTCCTCCAGAACTCTGACAATGGTAGCTTCCATCTGAGTCTTCTCATACAGGTAAACTGCTGTTTGTGACCTGCTGCATAGACTCTTGCAGTGGTGGCTGCAAGATAAACCACTGACTGAACCAATGGAGCTTACAGTCTAAATGACCCCATCACAGTCATAACCCAATGTAAAGACCTCACCACAGTCATACCCATGGTAGGTTCACTCCGGTTAAAACCATTTCATTACAAAATGTGGGACAAAATTTAAAGACCCGGAAAAAAAAAAACAGAAAACAGAGGGATGGTGTACAAGGCTAATTCACAAGCTACCAGACTGTCACTGTAAACTTTTCTTCTTGATGTACTGAACCTCTGCAGAATTTTCTAGAAGGATCTAGGCCCTGGCTGGGCAGTCAGTTTCTGTCCAGCTACTGAACTACACAGCCCAACATTTATTGCTCTCACGTGGAGCATACTGGTTTTCATCGCTCAACCAATGCATAAATGACCCATATGCAGACATGATCATCTTTATGGAGGCCTTGGGCAAACCCACCTATAATAAGTCACAAATGTGGAAGAAATACTTCAAGGAAGAAGATTATTTTTGCAATTTCTTCCACATTAGTGTACACTAGGAATGCCAAACATTTGAATCATACTGACCAACATTTGGATATATTTGGGATAGATGGGTCAGGTATGGTGTATCGGATATGATTCTTCATTTTGGCTGGTTTCCATGCCTGCTAGTCTTTGAAAGAGAAGTATGGACAAAGATTTTCTGGCAATACTTCTCTTCTGGGTCACAGAAGTGCACTTACTTACGTCACAGAGCTGCTCCAGGCTCTGGAAGGATCCCTACCACATTGTCGGGATCAACCCAGATCCCTGATCTGCAGCTGGCTCTGCACACCGAGGAGAACAGCAGAGAGCGGTGACTGGCAGACCGAGAACTGAGTGATCATCGGTCATGCGATTGCTCAGTTCTCTGGCTTTAGAGACAGTGGGGGACAGCTGCAGCATCATACCGATGCTGCAGCATGGAGGTGAGTATGCGTGTTAAGGAACTTCAGCCTACCTACCCAAAATATTTCTATTCCATGGTAATTGTCCCTGTGTGGGAATAAAAAAAAAAAATACTTTCAAGTTCATGGAGTCCAGCGTTGTCCTCCTTCCATCTCAAAGTTCTTCTTCCCCACTCTGTTCCCGGTGGCACCAGCTTGGACCAATAACGCAGACCGAACTTGAGGCTCTGCCAGGTCTGCATGTGCAAGTTCCCACTGCACTTCTCTTTCTGGTCCTGTAACCAGCTTTCTGCGCACATGAGGGGGTTCTTAGAATGTGTGCAGACATACTGCGGGTGAGATATGGGCAGATATCATGCAGGACATGTCAACCTCTCCTAGGTAAAAAATATCCATTGATAAAAAAAAAAGAAAATATCTTTCCAATAGTGCAAGATGGCCACACGTTCAGCCCTAGCAATACATGCTGGCCCATTGCACAAGGGACTGAACTTAGCAATTCCAGATCTGGCAAGAACTGCTGGCTCATTGCACAAGGGACCCAACGTACAGGTTCCAGACCTGGTGGATTATTGTACCTTGCAATATCTGATCTTTACCAACATTTCATACAATTTCCACACGCCCTACTGTGCAGCAATTACAATTCATACAGCATACACATCAGCTGGGCTTGCAATAATAGAAAATAAAAAAGCCCATTTATAAAAACTGCATGAGAAGCCCACTGGACCTCACAAAAGTACCCCCTTTTTAAAAAAAAAAAAATCTGCCTCAATGTCTGCACTTTGCAGATCATGCTCCAGCACAGCACATGCAATCACACACAAGGCAAGGGCCAGACACTGCTTTACCTTTAGCACACCATGATCTCCCTTTGGGCTGATGTCTATCCCCTCCATGGAGATCTCCTGGGGTCCCTGCTCTGTCTTCATCTCCTCTGCTGTCATTGTGGTCTGCTACAGGTTAGTCTGAGCTGCTGATATTTGCCAGTCCTCTCCAGGTGATGCAGGTTCTGGATCTGTAAATGCAACTGTCTTCTAGATCTGGGTGTTAGGGGTCTAGGATTCCTGGGGACAGCAGGGTCTCAGCTGTGGATCTCTGGGTGCAGATGTCTCCCAGCTCAGGATCTATGGGTGCAGCAGGATCTGAGCTCTGGATTTTTGGGTGAAGAGGGATCTGAGCTGTGGGTGTGTGGGTGCAGATGTCTCCCAGCTCAGGATCTATGGGTGCAGCAGGATCTGAGCTCTGGATTTTTGGTTGAAGAGGGATCTGAGCTGTGGGTGTGTGGGTGCAGATGTCTCCCAGCTCAGGCTCTGTGGGTACAGCAGTGTCAGTAGAGCGGGTCAGGCTGTAGCATGCTCTGCAGTTGCTCGTGCAGGGTTGTCTATGCACAGATCTGGCTGGGAGCTCTGTAGGCCGGAGAGGCTCTGCCTGTTCTGGGCCCCGCCCCCTCCACTTGTCAGCACTGAGAGGAGGAAACTTCCTGGAGATACTAGAAGTTTCTAATAAGAAGAGGAGTCACCCTGTAACTGAACATCAACAATGGGAAGACGTTAGACGGAGGGGGTGGGGCTCAGTACAGCTCGACAGACACTGACAGCGATACACGGAGCATAGCCACTGAACATGTAACATGCAAGCCCCTTCCTCCATAGAAATACAGTGCCCTGCTTCCATATACTGAGCTGTAGAAGAGTGTATGGGGACACATAGAGTATAGGAGAGTGTATAGGAAACATGGAGTGTGCCATGGTATATAGGAGAGTGTATAGGAAACATGGAGTGTGCCATGGTATATAGGAGAGTGTATAGGAAACATGGAGTGTGCCATGGTATATAGGAGAGTGTATAGGAAACATAGAGTGTGCCATGGTATATAGGAGAGTGTATAGGAAACATGGAGTGTGCCATGGTATATAGGAGAGTGTATAGGAAACATGGAGTGTGCCATGGTATATAGGTGAGTGTATAGGAAACATGGAGTGTGCCATGGTATATAGGAGAGTGTATAAGAAACATGGAGTGTGCCATGGTATATAGGAGAGTGTATAGGAAACATGGAGTGTGCCATGGTATATAGGAGAGTGTATAGGAAACATGGAGTGTGCCATGGTATATAGGAGAGTGTATAGGAAACATATCGAGTGTGCCATGGTATATAGGAGAGTGTATAGGAAACATATGGAGTGTGCCATGGTATATAGGAGAGTGTATAGGAAACATATCGAGTGTGCCATGGTATATAGGAGAGTGTATAGGAAACATGGAGTGTGCCATGGTATACAGGAGAGTGTATAGGAAACATGGAGTGTGCCATGGTATATAGGAGAGTGTATAGGAAACGTGGAGTGTGCCACCCATGGTATATAGGTGAGTGTATAGGAAACATGGAGTGTGCCATGGTATATAGGAGAGTGTATAGGAAACATGGAGTGTGCCATGGTATATAGGAGAGTGTATAGGAAACATGGAGTGTGTCTTGGTATATAGGAGAGTGTATAGGAAACATGGAGTGTGCCATGGTATATAGGAGAGTGTATAGGAAACATGGAGTGTGCCATGATATATAGGAGAGTGTATAGGAAACATGGAGTGTGCCATGGTATATAGGAGAGTATATAGGAAACATGGAGTGTGCCATGGTATATAGGAGAGTGTATAGGAAACATGGAGTGTGCCATGGTATATAGGAGAGTGTATAGGAAACATGGAGTGTGCCATGGTATATAGGAGAGTGTATAGGAAACATATCGAGTGTGCCATGGTATATAGGAGAGTGTATAGGAAACATATCGAGTGTGCCATGGTATATAGGAGAGTGTATAGGAAACATGGAGTGTGCCATGGTATATAGGAGAGTGTATAGGAAACATGGAGTGTGCCATGGTATATAGGACAGTGTATAGGAAACATGTGGAGTGTGACACCCATGGTATATAGGAGAGTGTATAGGAAACATGGAGTGTGCCATGGTATATAGGAGAGTGTATAGGAAACATGTGGAGTGTGCCACCCATGGTAGGGAGTGGTGGATGGAACTGGAATGGGATCGGGGGATTGGACGGAGCTGGGATGGGATTGGGGGAATGGATGGGATCAGGGTGGTGGATGGACCCGGAATGGGATCGGGGGGAATGGATGGAACCAGGATGGGATCGGGGGAATGGATGGAGCCGGGATAGGATCCGGATGGGTGATGGGATTGGGAGGATGGATGAAGCTGGGGTAGGATTTGGGAAATGGATGGAGGAGGAATGGGATCAGGGTGGTGGATGGGATCGGGGTGGTGGATGGAGCTGGGATGGGGGGGGGTGGATAAAGCCAGGATGGGTCCTCTAACAGCACCTATCCCCTAACCCCCACTCCCTCCCTAAAATCACTCCTGGCAGCATAATTGTTACCTGCCCAGAACCCCCTCCCCCCCTTGCCAATCACCATGTCCCCCAAGACTCCTGTTATTACATACCTCGGCACCCGGGCAGGTGCGGTAGCGCAGTGTCCTGCCTCCTCCTTGGCTCTTCCTCCCGGCCTGTGTACTTGTCACATGAGAGCTGAGGAGGAGGTAGCTATAGTCCAGTGTGCAGTAAGTGCAGCCGGTGGGGAGAGGAATGCGATTGCGGCTCGTGGGGGTGTGTAGGACGGTCAGACCTCGGGCACCCTGTCTGTCTGTCTCTGCCTCACTCCGTCTTCCCCGCACATTGCGTACAGCTAAAGAAATTCCAGAAGGGAAGGACTGGAGCAGGAAGCCACAGGTGCCAGTCTGTGCCTGGTGTCACCTGGGTGCGGGCCGCAATCCCCCCGCCCCCCCTAGCGACGCCACTGGTCAAGGTGGTGGGTGGTGTGATTGGAATTGATGGAATAGATCCCAGGATTAGTATAGAGTGGAGTGTACATGGAGAGAAATACAAATATGGATTTAGGGGAGGTTAGGAGACCTAATGGGATGCATTGTGGAGTGTAGAAGCCATGGGGTTGTGGTGGGTATAGAGCCATTTGCAGGGGATTAAGGTCCGTTTCACATGGGGTGGATATGCTCCGCTAGCTCATCGGGAGATCACTCCATTGATCCCCACTGAGCCAGCGGTTGACAGGTCCATCTTCGCTCACTGTGCAGAGACGGCCCTGTCAGTTTCCCGCTGTTCTCTATGGGAAAATCGGATGAAAACTGACCCAATTTTGACAGGTACCCGCTCCCACTTCTGTGTTCCGGTCGCCTTAGGTGATCAGAAGCAAAAGTTCTCCTTCCCCCCTCCTGACCGAAGTCTGCTGGGACACATGACAGGTCCTAGTAGACTTCGGGACCAGTCACAGAGTGCAGTGCCGCTCGCGCATGCGCAGTGGGCATCCAGGTGTGAAGCCGCAAGCTATCATAGCCAGGTGCCCATAATAGAGATGCCTGAGCCACCGAGGGAGGAGAGAGGGTGAAAGCGGCTGGAGTGAATGCAACATTGGACCCTGGGAAGAGATGAGTACGTTTATTAAAATTCCTATTAAAATTCATTCCTGTTTACCTCTCAGAGCGGAGGCTACGTCAGTGCAAGGTCATTTCCGCTCTTCCAACTGGAAGCCTCTCAACAGTGGGGCTCTCTGGTTGCACTGATAATGTGATTGGTGCATGCATTTTCAAGACGAGGCGTGTAACGCACGCCGGCGCCATGTTTGCGGTCCAGAAGGTGGAAGTGCCCTAAATACCGTGATTTGGCGCCACATTCAATTTTTTATTGAGGTATTTATTTATGCTATATATACTGCAAGGTTGGCAGGCGAGCCCCATTCCCCAGACAATGCCCAATAGGGCGAAACGCATCGGATGAGGCTTAGGTGCCAGTTGCAGTACTTTTTAGATCATTTTCATCCTTATTTTTAACCATTTATTTGCCGGCTTTTTACCATATACTGTATACACCTCTACCAACAAAAGGTGTTTTTTTACGGACTCACACTATGTGGACCTTTTTTGCATTTCCTCATTGTATGTGACTCATCTATGGTACCCTCATCATGGGCCGTCTGTGTGTTCCTGTCTGAGGGCTGAGCGGAACAGCCATACCTACCGGAGAGGATTTTGCTTGACCTGGTCTGCTCCTTCCTTCCTCTCTATTTGGAGATCAAGCAGAACAGCTACCTGTATTGGAGACAGTTCCAGGGCCATCTTTACCGCAGGGCAAAAGGGGCAGGTGCCCAGGGTCCAGTAATTGTTGGGGGCCCTGCGCTGCCTGCCCCTTGAGCCCAGCGTTGCTCTGCGGAGTTCAGCCACATGCAGGCTGCTCGCTACTGTCACTTTGTAAATACAGAAGCTCTGTGCAGCTCGCCCCTGCACTGTGCGCCTAGCTCACCCTTGCACTGTGCACCTCTGCACTGTGCACCTAGCGCACCCCTGCGCTGTACACCTAGCGCACCCCTGTGCTGTGCACCTCTGCACATAGCGCACCCCTGCACGTAGCGCACCCCTGAACCCTGCACTCTGTACATAACGCGCCCCTGAACCCTGCACTCTGTACGTAGTGCACTCCTCAAACCTGCACTCTGCATGTAGCTCAACCCTGTACTCTACACATAGTGCCCCCCCAACTTAGCACTCTGCACGTAGCACACCCCCCAACCTTCGCTCTGTACATAGCGCACCCCTGCACTCTGTACCTAGCATACCCTTGAACCCTGCATTCTGTACATAGTTCCCCCTCTCAACTCTGCATGTAGCACACCTTTCAACTATGCCCTTTTTATGTAGTGCACCCCTCAATGCTAGTGTAGTTTGGCCACATCCGCAATTTGATGCAGAGGTTAAGATGTGCAGTAACCTCTAGCAACCAATCAGTGAGCAATATTGATTTGCAGTAGCCTCTAGCAACTAATCAGTGAGTGGTAATGATGTGCTGTAACCTCTGGCTGCCAATTGCAATCCCTGCCTGATCTGCCGCAGTAAACTCATTTTGAGTCTAGCTGGGGGGGGGGGGGGGAAGGGGGGCAAGAAAATGTTTGCCCAGGGTCCAATCGGTATTAAAGACGGCCCTGGACAGTTCCCACAATTTCTATAAGGTTCATGTGTTTTATATATACTTTTTGGTCAGAGTATTTTTTTATACATTGTCTTATTCTTTTTTAACCTTCCCATTTTATACTTATATCTTTCCCTCCAATCTTTTTTCAGAGACTATTTCTCAGGGTTATAAAACTTCTACTTATTTCTATGTCGACAAAGAATAACCCCACATCATACAGGTCCAAGGTGGTTGTCTTTCCCCTCCTACAGACGAATGGTCTTTTGCCGGTCACTTAGCTAGCTCGAACACACCCTATATGGGTGGTTTAGAGACATCACGGCAATTTGTACACCCTTGACAGGTCCCGGCAGAAATTATGGCTAACCTGGGACCCGTTTGT
>BLSH010316379.1:805958-819887 GCA_018402905.1 Glandirana rugosa | reverse complement strand
AGAGGAGAGAAAAGCCGGCTTGTTTACATGTGATCACGCCGTCATTTGACGGCGCGATCACGTGGTAAAAGGCCGCTCACAGCGGCCATTCACCACGATCCGTGATCAGTCGGGTCCCCCGGACTCGACGGTCACGGATGTTCCCATATGCGCGCCCCAGGGGGCGCGCGGGAAGGGCGATTCTGGGAGGACGTCAATAGACGTCCTCCCAGAATTAGGCAACCGCTCTGTAGACGTCATTTGTCTATAGGGCGGTTGTTAAGTGGTTAAAGTAATTGTAAAGGTGTGTTTTGTTTTGTTTTTTAAAGAACAAACATGTCATACTCACCTGCTCTGCAAGGGTTTTGCACAGATCTGACCCGATCCTCCTTTTCTGGGGTCCCCTGGCGGCGCTCCTGGCTCTTCCTCTTCATAGGGTGCAACCTCGGAGAAACGCTTTCCATGGTTGGCACCCGCGCGGGCGCGCTCCCGAGTCCTGCTTCTGCGTCCATTGACACAGACAGCAGGACTTGGCCCCGCCCCCATCACTGGATTTGATTGACAGCAGTGGGAGCCAATGGCTTCCGCTGCTATCAGTTTATTCAATGAGGACCCGAGACAGCGGCTGGAGCTGCTGGGCTCGTCCTCAATGCTGGAATGGATCGGCTCAGGTAAAAAAAGGGGGGGGCTCTGGGGGGGGGGGGCTGCAGCACAGAAGGTTTTTCACCTTAATGCATAGAATGCATTAAGGTGAAAAACCATGAGACTTTACAACTCCTTTATATTGGAAGTAAAAAAAGTTTCACATAATGTGCTAACATTATTATTACTAGCACATTATGCCTTTACCTTGCAGGTCACAAAAAAAGAGGCAGTGTTCATTTCATCTTTAATGGATCACTTGATCTTTTTCCTTCCATTACTCTTCTGTGAATGAAGGAGGTTATGCGCCAGGGGGATATCTTGACGTTTTATTGTGAATTTATGTTATATTTTGACTGTGTGGCTACATTTTCAACATTAATAATAATTAGTATTGTAGCCAGGAGTCCAGAAGTACTCCTCTGGCATAAAGACAATTGTGCCCCTTGAACATTATAGAGGATTTATGGTAATTTGCAGAACAAGACTGGATTTGTATGGGAGAGTGATGCTTTGTGGGATATGTAGTGTGGCAAGAAGAAACAGTCAGCAGACTCTGATATGGAAGGACTCCATTTCCCATCGGGTTTTGCTGCAGTGAAAGTTCCTGGGAGAAACAGTGCTTTGTGGGAGAACTTATTTAACCACTTGCCGACCGTCAATCGGCAATTGACGGCGGCAAAGTGGCGCTGTAAGGCAAATCGCCGTCATATGACGGCGGCCGCCAGATCGCGCACAGTGAGCGCGCGCCGCCAGCGGCGCGCCCGCGCGCTCACTGTGTCCGGGGAGGGCCAGGGAGCGGGTGCGGCGGCTTCGATTGCCGCCGGCCACCCGCGATGCCCCCCCCCCCCGGAGTGAAGGAGCGGAGGTCCGTGTAAGTAAACACGGACCTCCGCTCTGTGTGAGGGGGAAGGGCTGTGATCACAGCCTTCCTGTATGTGAAGGCTGTGACCACTTCCCTTCCCCAGATAGGCAAGCCCCCCTACAGTTAAAACACGCCCAGGGAACATAGTTAACCCTTAGAGCGCCCCCTGCAGGTTAACCCCTTCACTGCCAATGGCATTTACACAGTAATCAGTGCATTTTTATAGCACTGATCGCTGTATAAATGCCAATGGTCCCAAAAAAGTGTCAAAATGTTCCGACATGTCCGCTGAAATATCGCAGTACCGCTAAAAATCGCAGATCGCTGCCATTATTAGTAAAAAATAAAAAAAAAATAAAAACCCCAAAAATGAATTCTCATCATCCGTAAACGCGACCACTTTTGCGCAAACCAATCAATAAACGCTGATTGCGATTTTTTTTATCGCAAATATGATGAAGAATATAAATCGGCCAAAAACGGTGAAAAAAAATGTTTTTTTATATTTTTTTTTTGGATTTGTATTTTAGCAAAAAGTAAGAAATTTTGTTTTGTTTTGCAAAATTGTCGCTCTTCTTTTGTTTATAGCGGCGATCAAATACCACCAAAAGAAAGCTCTATTTGTGGGAAAAAAAGGACGCAAATTTCGTTTGAAAAAGTTAAAGCGACGCAGTGCCGAATCACAAAAAGGGCTCCGGTCCTAAAGCTGGAAATCCTTCCGGTCCTTAAGTGGTTAAGTGGAAGGCAGAGCTGGGGGCAGTCTCTTGGAACGGCGTGATCGATTACCATTGTGCCTTCATAACAGGAGCTAGGCCTGTGGCTTACATACAACGGACCAGCGGACTGAATCCTCTGAAAGAGTTCCAGCTAGCTGCAGTACCCCAGCACTCCAGTGAACGATCAGCGGAACAGGCCTGTCCTCATCTGGGTCCGATCTGGAGCAGCAGCGGTCACAGCAGTAGTTGCATCTGGCGATTCGGGAGAGCTGCAGGGAGTGCAGTGGAAGCTGTTTTTTCCCCAGGAGCAAAGAGCAAGTATGTACCAGCGGTTCCAGCATTAACATCATCCTCATTTGAGCAGCCAGACCGTTCGTCTACAGTCATCCCCTTGGTTTGGTGAGTGGGCCTAGGCCCACCTATAAGGGAACCTGCACACCAGTGCCACCCAAGGCATTAGCGGTAAAACACTGCTAATTAGTGGCACTTTGGGGCTGCTATTCGGGCGGCACCAGTGCGCCCCCCCCCCCCCCCCCAGAAGGGGTTAAAAGTTCTGGCACGGTGTACAGCCGCTTTGGAAGTGCTGCCCATTCATTTCAATGGCCAGGGGCGGTGTAGGAGCGGTGTATACATTGCTCCCATGCCGCCCCAAAGATACGGCTTGCAGGACTTTTTTTTTACCGTCCTGCAAGCGCACCGCATTAGGTGCTAATTTAGAGGCGCTTTACAGGCGCTGTTTTTAGCTAAAAAACGCCTGTAAAGCACCTCTGGTGTGAAAGGGGTCTAAGAGTACTTATACTGTCTGTGCAGCATTTCTTTAACACATCCTGGATTATAGTTACTATACACTGGATTGTTGTTAGTGACCAGTTTACTCTATGAGCCAGTGATCACTCAAAGGTTATTTAATTCAGTGAAGTTTAACCTCATCTCAAGGATTAGAAGGACACAGTGTTCTCAGGTACCTAACTTTCACTTCCAAATAGCCAGCAGAAGATCTACTGAACTTTACAGCACAGGATTGCTGCAACCACATCTACTCATCCACTCCCCAGTTAAATACTCAGGGCTGTTTACTTGGTATTATTTAATCTCCTAAGAAATCTCTAAGTTAGAACAGGAGGAGTTAGATAGATAATTACTGTGGTGTAGTGTGATTACAGAATACTAAGCTAAATTGTCATTTAGATATATTGTATACCTGCATTCTATAGATTAATAACATTTGAACTGCATTCCATTGAGTGGTACCAATTTACCTCCAGTTCACCTAGTTCTGTATAAAAGGTACATTATTGTATATTCATTCTCATCAAACACTATCGAGCCATATTGCTCTCAGTGAACCCACAGGTGATTGCTTAAACTCAATTGGAGGAATTATACCGTTGCATTTATTACCATTGCTGGGGTGTACAGGGAGTGGTGAATTTTACTGAAGTAACTGCTCCTTTCATTCATCAGACTTATAAGAGTTAACTTGTGTGTAAAGAGTTGTAATTTCTAAGTCAACACGCTCTGTTAACCAGTTATTCTTTGAAGTTGTAGCCTATTGCTTTATCACCTAAGGTTATCACTTTTTATAAAGTAAGAGTTGAGTAATCGCTTTAGACTCAAACTGTGGTGTGGTCTCCACTCCACTACTGAAAGAGTGTCAGCCTTAATGGAACATTGCAATGAGTGAACCCAGAGTGTCAGGGGTGGTGGAGGACTCTCAGAACGGGGAAGCCCAAGGGGGAATTGATTCTTTAACCACTTCAATACCGGGCACTTAGAACACTTCCCGTCCAGACCAATTTTCAGCTTTCAGTGCTGTTGCATTTTGAATGAGAATTGCGTGGTCGTGTGACGCTGTACCCAAACAAACTTTTTATCATTATGTTCCCACAAATAGAGCTTTCTTTTGGTGGTATTTGATTGCCTCTGCGTTTTTTATTTTTTGTGCTATAAATAAAAAAAGACAGAAAATTTTGAAAAAAAAACAAACATTTTTCTTTGTTTCTGTCACAAAACTTTGTATAAAGTACATTTTCTTCTTCACTGACGGGCACTGATGTGGCTACACTGATGAGGCTAGACTGACAGGCACTGAGGAGGCAGTACAGATTGGCACTGATGAGGTGGCACTGATAAAGTTGCACTGATGATGGGGCATATATATGCAGCACCGATGGGCGGCACTGATAAGCAACACTGATGGGCACTGATACGTGGCACTGATATACACTCATAGACGACACTGGGCACTGATGGGCAGATAGGTGGCACTGCTGGGCACTTTTAGGTGGCACAGGTGATCACTGATAGGTGGCACTGCTGGGCACTGGTGCATATAGCACTGTTAGGGATGGCACTGGCAGGCATCATACATGCCCAGTGCACAGTGCCATCCCTACAGTGCACTGTATTGCCCTTACCTGGTGGTCTAGTGAGGGCTCCCTGGTGCTCCTGGGTGGCCTCCTCACGGTGTCTGGGGGGGGGGGGCTCCCTGGTGGTCCTGGGCAGGCTCCCTGGTGGTCCAGTGGGGTGATCCTGAGGGTGGCTGCGCTGATAAACATTCAGCGCAGCCCCCCTGTCAGGAGAGCAGCTGATCGGCTCTCCACTGCTCAGGTCTGCAGACCTGAGTAGAGGAAAAGCCGATAAACGGCTCTTCCTATTTACACTGTGATCAGCCGTGATTGGTCACGGCTGATCACATGGTAAAAGGCTTCCACGGAAGCCTTTTACTTTGGTCGGTAATGCGGTGGGTGAGACTGACCCACGGCACCACCGATCGCCGCAATGCCCCCCCCCTCCTGCGGGCGCGCGATCGTGGATTATCCTGCGGGCGTCAATAGACGTCCAGTCAGGATAATGAACCACCCACCCGGACGTCATTTCTCAATACGCTGGAAGTGGTTAAGCAACCCTCAAGGGGGCAGCGCTACAGTATTTTTATGGAGATAAGCCTTTGGTGGTGTCCATATGTCACCTTTCCTCTCTCTGTGATGACATCAGGCCTAATCTTTGGGAAGCGATCCCCATGTAAAATTAAATTACCTACAGCACTCCCCAGTTTTTTAGGTGAACACTCCAGACCAATACTGAAGAAGACCTAATAAAGTGTGGTATTTTTGAAAAAGAGTAGTGGGACTTTGGATATGCCAAATGAGAACAAAATCAAGACAAACATCTACGGTATATACATTTTATTACACATAAAACATTGTCAGAGACACAATATTAAAAACATAGATATGTACAAAGAAACTTTGCAATAAATACAAAAATATGTAAATCTGATGGATGCATGTACTGGTAACTGGTCTACGCCTTACGTGGGATCCCCGCTTCTTCAGGACCATACATACAGTATATTGCAAATGTGTTATATACAGAGTTTCTTACTCTATATCATAAATCAGGGGGTCTCCAAACTTTCCAAGCAAAGGGCCAGTTTTCTGCCCCTCAGGCTTTAGAGGGGTCGGACTGTGACCAGTGGGAGTAGAAAATGCCCCAGCATTAGTGCCCCATCTTAATGGGAGGAATAGTGCCCCTTTTATGATCTCAATCAGAAGAACATTGCCCCATTGATGGTGTCAGTAGGGGGAATGGTGCCCCATCATTGGTGTCAGTTGGTGGAAAAGTGCTCCATTGATGGTGTCAGTAGGGGAAATGGTGCCCCATCATTGGTGACAGTAGGGGGAATGGTGCCCCATCATTGGTGACAGTAGGGGGAATGGTGCCCCATCATTAGTGTCAGTAGGGGGAAATAGTGCCCCATCATTGGTGTCAGTTCGGGGAATGGTGCCCCATCATTGGTGTCAGTTGGGGGAATGGTGCCCCATCATTGGTGTCAGTTGGGGGAAATGGTGGCCCATCATTGGTGTCAGTAGAGGGAAATGGTGACCCATCATTGGTGTCAGTAGAGGGAAATGGTGGCCCATCATTGGTGTCAGTAGAGGGAAATGGTGGCCCATCATTGGTGTCAGTTGGAGAAATGGTGCCCCATCATTAGTGTCAGTAGGGAGAAATGGTGCCCCATCATTAGTGTCAGTAGGGAGAAATGGTGCCCCATTGTTAGGGTCAGTAGGGAGGAATGGTGACCCATCATTGGTGTCAGTAGGGGGAATGGTGCCCCATCATTGGTGTCAGTAGGGGAAATGGTGCCCCATCATTGGTGTCAGTAGGGGGAAATGGTGCCCCATCATTGGTGCCAGTAGGGGGAAATGGTGGCCCATCATTGGTTTCAGTAGGGGGAATAGTGGCCCATCATTGGTGTCAGTTGGTGGAGTAGTGCACCAAGGGCCAGAAAAAGGCAAACATCTGGCCCCCGGGGGGCAGTTTGGAGACCACTGTCATAAATCATCAAAACAACAGAGGAGAGGAATATAGGATCTGTCTCAGATGTTTCAGCTTTTGAGGGTATTTACATCCAAATCAGGTGAATGGTGTAGGAATTACAACAGTTTGTATATTTGCCTCACACTTTTTAAGGGACCAAAAGTAATGGGACAAGTGGTTGCTCAGCTGTTCCATGGCCAGGTGTGTGTTATTCCCTCATTATCCCATTTACAAGGAGCAGATAAAAGGTCCATAGTTCATTTCAAGTGTGCTATTTGCATTTGGAATTTGTTGCTGTCAACTCTCAATATTAGATCCAAAGAACCATCATTAGGCTGAAAAAACAAAACAAACCCATCAGAGAGATAGCAAAAACATGAGGTGTGGCCAAATCAACTGTTTGGAATATCCTTAAAAAGAAAGAACACACAGGTGAGCACAGCAACACCAAAAGACCTGGAAGACCAAGGAAAACAACTGTGGTGGATGACCGAAGAATTCTTTCCCTGGTGAAGAAAACACCCTTCATAAAAGTTGGCCAGATCAAGAACACTCTCCAGGAGGTAGGTGTATGTGTGTCAAAGTCAACAATCAAGAAAAGACTTCACCAGAGTGAATACAGAGGGTTCACCACAAGATGCAAACCATTGGTGAGCCTCAAAAATAGGAAGGCCAGATTAGAGTTTGCCAAACAACATCTAAAAAAGCCAACTTGTACCAGAGTGATGGGAAGAGAAGAGTATGGAGAAGGAAAGGAACTGCTCATGATCCAAAGCATACCACCTCATCAGTGAAGCATGGTGGTGGTGGTAGTGTCATGACGTGGGCATGTATGGCTGCCAATGGAACTGGTTCTCTTGTATTTATTGATGTGACTGCTGACAAAAGCAGCAGGATGAATTCTGAAGTGTTTCGGGAAATATTATCTGCTCATATTCAGCCAAATGCTTCAGAACTAATTGGACGGCGCTTCACAGTGCAGATGGACAATGACACGAAGCATACTGCGAAAGCAACCAAAGAGTTTTTTAAGGGAAAGAAGTAAAATGTTATGCAATGGCCAAGTCAATCACCTTACCTGAATCCGATTGAGCATGCATTTCACTTGCTGAAGACAAACCTGAAGGGAAAATGCCCCAAGAACAAGCAGGAACTGAAGACAGTTGCAGTAGAGGCCTGGCAGAGCATCACCAGGGATGAAACCCAGCGTCTGGTGATGTCTATGTGTTCCAGACTTCAGGCTGTAATTGACCATTGTGATGGTGTATAGAGCCAAAAAGATTAGAATTGTGTCGATGTCCCAATATTTATGGACCTGACTGTATAGCAATAAAATCACATTGAAACACATAAAAAGATAAGAATGCATCTCGAAGCTCCAGTGTTTTCAGTCTAGTGATTCCACACATGCTGACGAGTGCGCCACTCTATAACAAATTCCCTATCCAAGGGAAGAAGTACTGACCGACAGCACATTGGGGACCAAGACCCTTCATTGTGCTTTCTATCCTCAAGGAAAAATCCCTTAAAGAGGAACTCTGTCTGAAAAAAAAAAAAATAAATAAAAGTCAGCAGCTACAAATATTGTAGCTGTTGACTTTTTAATATAAGGACACTTACCTGTCCAGGGATCCCCAATATCGGCACCCCTAGCTGATTCGTCCATGAGCTTTGAGTGCAGGCGCTGGCATTGCAAGTAAGGCAAACCGCAGTGAAGCCTTCAGGAGGAGGGGTCGGATATTTCGTAGATCGCCGTGCAGGGATTTTACCCAGAAGTAGGAGCAGGTACAAGCAAGTGCAAGCAAGCAGAGCTCCCTTTTGGGTGGAGCTTCACTTTAAATATCAGGAGGCGAGGTCTTTGTGGCTGTAGGAACACCAAGGCTACAAAAAGCAGTGTAACCCTCCAAATGTAAGGTAGAATGTAAAACCTTCTAAGGTGATGGTAGGCGATTGTGGTGCCGCTCTCTTCAGAGACAGCTTGTTGGGACTCTTGAGTCAGTCAGAGATGATTACAGGGAAAGGCTCAATGGTGTTAGACCCTGCAGGAGATGGTGCTGGAGTGTATTTAAAGTGGTTCTAAAGGCTGAAGGTTTTTCACCTTCATGATGCATGAAGGTAAAAAGCCTTTAGTATGCAGCTCCCCACCCCAATACTTATGCGAGCCTGATCGTAATCCAGCATTGTGCACAAAAGCTGCTTTTCTCCCAGGCCTCTGCATCCTCACTGGCTAAGAGACAGCAGCAGGAACCACTGGCTCCCACTGCTGTCAATCACAGATAGTGAGGAGGGAGCAGGGAGTGAGGCCAAGCCGCATTCTGCGTGTGTTATAGACACACAGGGCAGGGCTCAGGACTGAGCACACATAAGTGCCCTCATAGCAAGTGGCTTGATATGGGGGCACCCGGAGAAGAGGAGGAGTCAAGAGCGCCGGCAGGAAACCCAAGAAGAGGACCATCACACAGAGCAGGTGAGTATAAAATGTTTATTTTAGAAAAATACCTTTCATCACTTTAAAGCGTCTGCAGACAGGATTCCCAAAAAGTCCTTTCTTGTGCCTCCAAGTGGATTGGAACAGCTTTCAGGAGCTACTGACATCAAACTTCCGGAATCCCTGTGACAGCTGCATGGGCTCTGCTACCACGAGTTTCACCTCTTCATAAGAACACATCTGGGGGAAGACAAAGAATATTGCATCAAACATTCATCAAGATGAAAACATTACCACACATGGCATAGTTTGAAGCACAACTGTGACAAGCCAAGAAAATGAAACTGCATACTTTGAAAATAAATAAAGTTATTATCTTCAATGAAAACCATCTGCTTGTACCTGTCCACAGATACAGTGCCTTGCGAAAGTATTCGGCCCCCTTTGAACTTTGCGACCTTTTGCCACATTTCAGGCTTCAAACATAAAGATATAAAACTCTAATTTTTTGTGAGGAATCAACAACAAATGGGACACAATCATGAAGTGGAACGAAATTTATTGGATATTTCAAACTTTTTTAACAAATAAAAAACTGAAAAATTGGGCGTGCAAAATTATTCAGCCCCCTTAAGTTAATACTTTGTAGCACCACCTTTTGCTGCGATTACAGCTGTAAGTCGCTTGGGGAAGTCTCTATCAGTTTTGCACATCGAGAGACTGAAATTTTTGCCCATTCCTCCTTGCAAAACAGCTCGAGCTCAGTGAGGTTGGATGGAGAGCGTTTGTGAACAGCAGTTTTCAGTTCTTTCCACAGATTCTCGATTGGATTCAGGCCTGGACTTTGACTTGGCCATTCTAACACCTGGATATGTTTATTTGTGAACCATTCCATTGTAGATTTTGCTTTATGTTTTGGATCATTGTCTTGTTGGAAGACAAATCTCCGCCCCAGTCTCAGGTCTTTTGCAGACTCCATCAGGTTTCCTTCCAGAATGGTCCTGTATTTGGCTCCATCCATCTTCCCATCAATTTTAACCATCTTCCCTGTCCCTGCTGAAGAAAAGCAGGCCCAAACCATGATGCTGCCACCACCATGTTTCACAGTGGGGATGGTGTGTTCAGGGTGATGAGCTGTGTTGCTTTTACGCCAAACATAACGTTTTGCATTGTTGCCAAAAAGTTCGATTTTGGTTTCATCTGACCAGAGCACCTTCTTCCACAGGTTTGGTGTGTCTCCCAGGTGGCTTGTGGCAAACTTTAAACGACAATTTTTATGGATATCTTTAAGAAATGGCTTTCTTCTTGCCACTCTTCCTTAAAGGCCAGATTTGTGCAGTATACGACTGATTGTTGTCCTATGGACAGAGTCTCCCACCTCAGCTGTAGATCTCTGCAGTTCATCCAGAGTGATCATGGGCCTCTTGGCTGCATCTCTGATCAGTCTTCTCCTTGCATGAGCTGAATGTTTAGAGGGACGGCCAGGTCTTGGTAGATATGCAGTGGTCTGGTACTCCTTCCATTTCAATATTATCGCTTGCACAGTGCTCCTTGGGATGTTTAAAGCTTGGGAAATCTTTTTGTATCCAAATCCGGCTTTAAACTTCTCCAGAACAGTATCTCGGACCTGCCTGGTGTGTTCCTTGTTCTTCATGATGCTCTCTGCGCCTTGAACAGAACTCTGAGACTATCACAGTGCAGGTGCATTTATACGGAGACTTGATTACACACAGCTGGATTCTATTTATCATCATTAGTCATTGAGGTCAACATTGGATCATTCAGAGATCCTCACTGAACTTCTGGAGAGAGTTTGCTGCACTGAAAGTAAAGGGGCTGAATAATTTTTCACGCCCAATTTTTCAGTTTTTTATTTGTTAAAAAAGTTTGAAATATCCAATAAATTTCGTTCCACTTCATGATTGTGTCCCACTTGTTGTTGATTCTTCACAAAAAAAATTACAGTTTTAAATCTTTATGTTTGAAGCCTGAAATGTGGCAAAAGGTCGCAAAGTTCAAAGGGGGCCAAATACTTTCGCAAGGCACTGTATAATGTGTTGAAGCTCTATATGAAAACTACACATCCTCTACAGGTTAACTACTTCAATACCGGGCACTCCACCCAAACAAAATAGTTATTATTTTTGTGAGACAGAGTTTTTTTTTTTGGTGGTATTTAATCAGCACTGGGTTTTTTATTTTTTGCTAAACAACCGAAAATTACAACAAAAAAACAACCTTTTTCTCGAGGCGTCTTCCAGGACAGCCCATGAGACCTTGGGCTCCTCTTACCAGGACAGGAAACACGTTGCCCCACATAATAAAGAGGTGGTTCTCCAGGCTTCACATCAGTATTTGTTTCCTCCGGACAGATGGTAACATGTTCCTTGAACCTGGGGCTTTTGATCGATCAGGGGGCCCTATAATTATTATTCCTATCTTCTCTTCTGCCTGGTGCGGTCCTCTACCAGAAGGTATGCAGAGACTGCAGGAGGCCTTGCTTCTCAGTGCCTGGAGAGGGCCAGGATTGCGGTGAGTCATCCCTGAGCATTCCGGCGCCATTCTTGTGTTCCTGCATGCAGGCTGCAGCCACTCTGCTATAGCCAGCCAGGCTATGTCTGTGCAGAGTGGCATTCAGGAAGTCGGGAGAGCATGGAGGGGCAGAGCCATGCATTCCACTGGCCAGGAGGACGTACCAGTGGGTAACTTCTTGGAGCTGCTGATGGGGATCCACCTGCCGAGAATGTCCCAACTGTCACAGGGACTCCTACTCGGAATGTTGACTGCGGGGAATCTGAGGAAGATGCCAGGTCTCCCCGATCTTCCCAGGAAGATTCAGGGTCAGACACAGAACCTAGAGATAGGGAATCTAAAGATTCTAGATACAAGCTGTGTTTAGATGATGTAGATGATTTGCTAAAAGCCATTTACACAACCTTAGGAATTGTGGAAGAGAAGGTGCAACGCATGATCTCATGTATGAGGGGTCGCATAAGAGAAAGACTAAGGTCTTCCCTGTGCATAATTCCTTACTTGATACTATCAAGCTGGAATGGGAAAATCCTGAAAGAAAACCGCTTTTCAGGCGGCCTTAAGAGGAGGTTCCTGTTCGAGGAAAGTGATGCGCAGCCTTGGAATAAGCACCCAAAGTTAGATGCACCCCTGTCGAAAATCTAAAAAAATTCAGATTTAGCACTTGGCGATATGGGGTCACTAAAGGATCCTATGGATAAGAGAGGAGACATCTTGTTGGATAGAGCATGGGAATCTTCTATTATGGGCCTAAAACCAGCCTTGGCCTCTACTTGTGTGTCCAGGAATTTGGAGGTTTGGTTGACAAAAATTCAAAAGCACCTGGAAGCCGGGACAGCTATGTAACAGATTTTAAAATCTTTCCCACTGCTTTTTAAGGCTACAGGGTTTCTGGCAGACTCCTCGGCAGAAGCCGTCGGGATGTCCACCAGGACCTAGGCTTTGGTCAATTCAGCCAGGAGAAGTCTGTGGCTTAAAACCTGGTCTGGTGATGCGGCTCCTAAGCTACTCCTGTGTGGTCTTCCCTTTTCTGGGGACCACCTTTTTGGCCCAGGGTTACAGGAGGCCTTAGAACGTACAGCGGATAGAAAGAAGGCTTTCCCTGAGAAAAAGAAGAAGCCTATGGCTAGAAAAAGTTTTCGTGGCCAAGGTAGACAAGTGTCAAAAAGATAACAAGCCAAAGAAGCACTGGACAGGGCACAAGGGCAGAGGCAGGTGAAGTGTGTTATTTAATCCTCCCCAGCAGCCAAAGCCGAAATGATGCGTGCGTCCCAGTGGGGCGAAGACTGAGGGCCTTACCCCCACAGTGGACAGAGACCACCTCAAGCCCTTTTATCAGGGATTTGGTGGCCAGCGGATACAAGCTGAAGTTTTCCACACAGCTTCCAGAAAGAATGATGATCACAGTCCCTCCATGAGACCAAGTGAAGGCTATGGCTTTGGGACTTTTGATAGGAGAATTAGTGGATCAGAAGATTATGGTCCCAGTTCCTCAAAAAGAGCAAGGAAAAGGCCTTTACTCGTTTTTGTAGTAAAAAATCAGTCGGGAAAATATTGATTAATTCTGACTCTTCGGTCCCTGAACAAGTCAATCAGATACAAGCATTTCAGAATGGAGATGGTATTTTTGATCAGTAAGCTGCTCGCTCCAAATTGCTTCATGGCAACACTGGACCTCAGGGAAGCATACCTACATGTCCTGATCCATCCAGCATATCAAAAATTCCTGAGGCTAGCGGTCAAGTTGGGGTCAAGTGTCAAGCATTTTCAGATTCAAGCTCTTCCTTTTGGACTGTCCTCAGCTACAAAGATCTTCACCAAGGTCTTGGGAGAGGTGTTGGCTCCACGAAGGCTAAAAGCAATCATGATTATCCCTTACCTGGACGATCTCTTAATTGTAGCAGGGTCATGCCAGGAATTGGAGACGGATCTGCAGATGGTGCAGAGTGTTCTGCAATCTCTGGGCTGGCTTATCAACAGGGAAAATCTTCCTTAATACCAGTCCAAAGAGTGACTTATTTAGGTTACGAGATCTGCTCAGTATCCCAGAGGGTATTACTTCCAGAGGAAAAAGTGGCAAGGGTGATGCAGGGGGTAGCAGCCCTGCAAACCAATCAGTGGACCTCTCTCAGAGAGGTTCCAAGAGTTCTAGGACTGATGACTGCCTGCTGTTCAGTGGGCAAGTTATCAGAGGCCACTGCAACAGACCTTCCTCAGGAGTTGGGATGGTGTTAGAAGACTGTGTTGAGGGTTAATAGCACTTGATTGTTCTCTCCTCTAACTCATGGAGAAGCAGCTCTATTTAAACTTCCTGCTTCCTGTAGCAAGTGCTGTTCGTCATTGGATTTATTCAGTGAGAAACCTGACCATAATTCCTTCTAAAAGGGACAACTATTCGGTCGGGTCTCTAACGTCTTGTGAGACGTGGTAGACGTCTAGGCAGA
>BLSH010316379.1:760845-785813 GCA_018402905.1 Glandirana rugosa | reverse complement strand
TACCGTTGTCTGCGCCCTCATCATAGACAGTACCTTACAGTGATGTTCGTGAAGCTACAGTAGACAGTAGTTTTATACTGTTATCCTCCATGCTGCAGTAGACAGTAATTTATACTGTTATTCCGTCCATTACAGTAGACAGTAATTTATACTGTTATTTCGTAGGTACAGTAGACAGTAATTTATACTGTTATTTCGTATGTACAGTAGACAGTAATTTATACTGTTATTCCCGCTGCCGCCGTAGACAGTAATTTATACTGTTATTCGCGATAAGGCGTACAGCAATCTCTCTCGTTGCTTCCTCTGTGACCGTAGACAGTAGTTCATACCGTTGTTCCAGTCGAGTTGGTCTCTAGCAACCGGTAGTGTTTTCTGCCCGCAGGAGTATACAGTAATTTATACTGTTATAGCCCGCTTCCGGGAACCCACCTCCTCTAGGAATCTTGTCCATGATACGGAGGGGAACGCCAGGGCAGCCTCCGAGAGAGAAATGAGAAGAAAAATAAAAAGTAAAAAAAAAAAAAAAAAGGTGTCCGGAGCGAGGACGAAAAAAGAACAGTGTTATGGGGCAGACAGCCGGCTTTATGGGCTAGGAAAGAGGTGGTCCTGGAGGGGTCAGAGGGGGCGGAGCTGACCCGTAGTAGGCTGACATGGGGAGGTCCAGGAAATGAGATGTGCAATTTATGCTCGTAGAACGCCTAAAGGTGCTACTTCAATGTTGGGCTTGTGTATGTGGCCAGGCTGTGTAAAAGTCTCACACGTGTGGTATCGCCATAGTCAGGAGGAGTAGCAGAATGTATTTTGGGGTGTCATTTTTTCTATGTACATGCTATGTGTTGGAAATATCATAGAAATGGTCAACTTTGTGTTAAAAAAATGCATTTTCAATTTTTTCACACATTTTCCAACAACTTCTGGAAAAAAATGAACCGTTCAAAAGACTCATTATGCCTCATAGATTATACGTTAGGGTGTTTGCTTTCCAAAATGGGGTCATTTTGTGGGCAATTCCATTGTCCTGGTGTTCCAGGGCCTTCAAAAGTGTAATAGGTGGCTGAGAAACGAGATGTGTAATTTATGCTCGTAGAACGCCTGAAGGTGCTACTTCAATGTTAAGCCTTTGTATGTGGCCAGGCTGTGTAAAAGCCTCACCCATGGGGTATCACCATACTCAGGAGGAGTAGCAGAATGTATTTTGGGGTGTCATTGCAAGTATGCATATGCTGTGTGTGAGAAATAACTTGTTGTTTAACAATTTTGTGTAAAAAAAAAAAAAAATCTTAATTTTGCAAAGGATTGTGGGAAAAAATTACAACTTAAAAAAACTCACCATGCCCCTTACTAAATACCTTGGAATGTCTACTTTCTAAACGGGTCATTTGGGGGGTATTTGTATTTCCTGGCTTGTTAGGGTCTCAAGAAATGAGATAGGTGGTCAGTACATCAGGTGTGATCAATTTTCAATGATTTGCACCATAGCTTGTAGACTCTATAACTTTCACAAAGACCAAATAATATACACTAATTTGGGTTATTTTTACCAAAGATATGTAGCAGTATAAATTATGGCCCAAATTTATGAAGAAAAATGACTTTTTTGCAAAATTTTGCAATACAAACTAAAAAAAAGTGTTTTTTTTTTCAAAATGTTTGCTACTTTTTCGCTTATATTGAAAAAAAGTGGTTAATTACAACTTCAAAAATCTCGCTGTGCCTCTTACGAAATGTCTCAGATGCTCTACTTTCCATAAAGGGGTCGTTTGGGGAGTATTTGTACTGTCCTGGCATTTTAAGGGCCTCAAGAGATAGGTTGTCAGTACATTAGAACTAATCAATTTTCAAATATATATACCATAGTTTGTAGATGTGTGTAACTTTCACACAAACCAATTAATATCCACTTATTGGGATATTTTTTTTTTTACCAAAGACAAGTAGCAGAATACATTTTGGCTTAAATTTATGAAGAAATTTTATTTTATTGTATATATTTTTTTAACAGAAAGTAGAAAAGATTGTTTTTTCCCAAAATTTCTCTTTTTTCATTTATATTGCAAAAAATAAAGAACCCAATGGTGATCAATTGCCACCAAAAGAAAGCTCTATTTGTGTGAAAAAAATGAGAAAAATTTGTGTACGGTGTTGCATGACCGCGCAATGTCCGGTTAAAGTAGCACAATGCTGAATAGCAAAAAATACCCTGGTCACGAAGGGGGTAAAAACTTTCGGAGCTCAAGTGGTTAAATAATAAAAAAAAGTCTGCATTTTGAGTATTCATCCCTGGGCATAAACTGCCCTAAATGGAAGTACCACTGAGTGCACCACCAGCCCCATCCAGACACAACAGCTGTCAGTCTCTCAGAGTGTACCAGGCTGCCAGCAGTGAAGCTGGACAGAGCGCCTATCAAAATAGATGGGCTGTGATGCTGCTCAGTGCATGGAGTTCGGTTCTGCTGCTGCATATTTTGCATACTGATGCACTCAGAGCTATGGCTGAATGAATTGCTGCCTGGGCGACCATTCGCACCATAACAACCAATGACACTGCATGCAGCTCAGATGCCAGTATCCTGGCAAGCAGCTCAACAACGTGGTATAGAGAGCAACGTTATTTAACTGCAGTGAGGATTGAGTGATTGGGCACAGTAGATTTACAGAACTTGGAAATCAGAGCAGGGATGGTAAGGGACCGATTGGAGACTTTGGACCATTGGAGATGGGGCAAGTACGGAGTCTTTAGATGTCACTTTAAGGCCTCATATACACGGGCATTATGCAAAATGAGCTGTAACGTCGATACTGACGCCCAGAAAAAAAGCCATGTTAAAAACGGATTTCATCAGCGTTTTGCATTGTCAAAAATTGGGCCCAATTAGCCATTTTCCCTCACTGGTGTCATGTGACTCGCTAGTGTTACAAGGTCTCAGGTGTGAATGGGGAGCATTCTGTCCAGCTTCTGGTTTCATATTCATACTGCTTTTGAATTTCCTCCTTTCTTCCTAGGAGAAGGAGGAGCCACTCAAGTTGTGGAATGACTGCCATCCGATCGCAGTCAACCCTCCATAGACAGGGTCGAAGTAATATAACTTCATATTTTCTGCTACTGTGTGATGGATGTAGCTACCCATCTCCAATGATTCCTTATAATTGCCTTGTGTTACCTCTTTAAAGTGGAAGTCCATGCTAATCCCTGTATCTATAGACACCAACATTCTAACACTAACCTATCTAGCCTTGTAGAGAAAAAATCAGCATGCATACCTTTTCTGTGCTGTCTGAGCTGTCAGCCGCGGCTTCTGTGTGTAGACCGGTGCAGAGAACACAGACAACAATGGAAGCCCAATAGTAAGTCTATGGGTGACTTCACTTCCCATTCATTTCATAGCCGCTGTCGGGCGTGTCCTGTGCGGAGCTTCCGCCTCTGGAGATCGGGTCGGATCGCTTTTAGAAAAGGTATGTATAGTGATTTTTCTCTACAGGACTAGATGGGTTAGTGTTAGAATGTTGGTGGCTAGATACAGGGATTTTCGTTTTAGCATGGACTTCCATTTTAAGGCATTTGCTTTCAGGTCAGTTGCATATCCAATATACAGTACTCATTCCACCTGACTAGGTGGAGACCTGGCAAGATCTTGATGGTCTGATTGAAAAACCCCACTGACTTCCACTATGTGAGAGCCTTTTAGAATGATTAAAGTTGGTGATCTGGATCTTCTCCTCATTGAGCTTACCAAACGACTGCGCCCAGGTTTCCTTCCCGGGCTTCTTCCCCAGCCGGACATGAACAACAATCCGAAACCCACACTTTTATTTATATACATAAAGGCTCCCTACTTCTCTTGTGGCTTCAGTGCTTTTTCTTGTGGCAGACTCATAATAGAAGGGCTACCTAAGGCCCCTTTCACACAAAAGGGTCCAATCAGATCTGCATGTAAGTTCTTCAGCCGGACCTAATTGGATGGTCCATTCATCCCTATGGACTGGTGGGTGTTGCTGATCACAAAAGAGTCTGCCCGTGTGAAAGGAGCCTAACAGAGAACAGGCGGCATACAGAAAGACAGATAATAATGCAGCCAGGCAGAAATAGAAGAGAAGTTTCGCACAGAAAAGAAAAAAAAAATGCAAAGAACGCACCCTCACAGATCAAAAAATATAGCAGGTTGTTAGATAGCGAACAGACATTCTGCATCAGCTAGAGGAGCTCCAGTCACTTTGGGAAAAAATCAAGTCAGCAGCTACATAAAAATGTAGCTTCCAGTGCTGACTATAAATAAATGGACACTTACCTGTCCCAGGATCCAGCACTGTGCTCACCCGAGCCCTTTTCTCCACCTGTCCTCACTCCCCAGCATCTTAACTGTGGGCACCTGGCTGTGACAACTTGCAGCTGCACAACCGGGTGCCAACTGCGCATGTGTAAGCTGCGCTTTGCATTGTGAATGGTTCAATTACAGGTCCCAGAAGACCGCAGGGAGAGGGGGAGATGATAGCTTCTGCTCTAATCCCCTAGGCCAGGGATATGCAATGAGCGAACCTCCAGCTGTTGCAGAACTACAAGTCCCATGAGTCATAGCAAGACAGCCACAAGCATGACACCCAGAGGCATGATGGGACTTGTAGTTTTGCAACAGCTGGAGGTTTGCTAATTGCATATTCCCGCCCAAACCCATATGAGCGGAAGTTGAACCCCCCTCCCCAAATAAAGTACCATTTGTGAAAGAGGAGAGAGGAGGCCTTAAAGAAGAACTTCTCCTCTTGGGTGAAGCTTAGCTTTAAAGAAGTTAAAGCTTCAGTCTTTTCTGCACAAATTTAAAGTCAGAAGCTACAAAAACTGTAGCTGCTGACTTTTAATATACAGACACTCAACTGTCCAAGGATCCAGCGCCATCCTCACCCAGGCTGGTTCTTCACCGGGCTTCACGTCCCCTGCGTCAGCATGCTAACCGTGGGCATTGCACCGCGATCAACTGATTGTAGGCGCAATGCTTTGTAGGTTCCTGTGAAAAAAAAAAATCAATGCACTTTTTTTTTCCTTAAAAAATATGTGCATTTATTATTATTTTTTTTTTTTAAATTTGCCTCCAGATTTTTGGGAACGCCCCTGGGCGTCCCTGCATTATAATAGCGACGCTTGCCATTCCTCCTCTGAGCATGTGCAAGTATCCCTTGCTGACTTCGAAACCGGAAGTGATGCTAGTCATGGGCGGAAGTACAGCCGCGGCCATATTGGAGAAGGCTGCGGCAACAAGTAGAAAACTCTTCAAGAAAAGAAGAGAGGGTCTTCAATACCCACCCAGCAAGTATTATCCACAAAGAGTAGGTATGCCATTTAGGCAAAAAGGACAAACAAGTAAAGCCCAATCCAGGTGTATTCACTGCAGCACATGATGTCTCTGCACTGATCCTGAGCAGGTTAGTGGTAGGGAGCAACATAGGAAAGTAACAAATAAGAGAGGGTCCTGCATTTAATGTGTAGTCCAGTGTTAGGTGGTCCTAGAGGGGTCAGTAAGGTGGAGCTGTCCATGGTGTGCAGAAATGGGTTGACCAGGAAATTGGGGGGTCTGCAGGCAATGATCTCTGTAAGAGGGGGAGGGGGTTCTGTGTGAATGTCAGTCAGGGTGGGGTGGTGTTGAAATGTATGTGGGGTTTATACACTGATCAGCCATAACTTTATGACCAGTGACAGGCTGAGTGAAGAACATTGAGCATTTCATTACAGTGACATCTAGAAGTTGGTGAGATATATTAGGCAGCAAGTAAACATGTTATCCCTGAAGTTTGTGTTGAAGGCAGGAAACATGTCTATCACAGTTTATTGTGTATGGGGCTGCATAGTCACAGACCGGTAGCGATGGCTGAGGAGGAAGGATGGGCTCGGGCGTGTTCGCAAGTGCACATGCCCGAGCCCGCCGGAAAGTGAACCCTGCACTGCGCTAATAGGCAATGAGACATTCCCCGATCGCTGCAGCCGTGCATTGGGGAAATGTCTCACTGCCTGTGATTAGCGCAGTGCAGGGATCACTTCCCGGCGGGCTCGGGCACGTGCACTTGCGAATACGCCCGAGCCCATCCTTAGTGGGGAGGGGTTTCTGGGAGCTCTACCAAAGAACCTCACTCAGACCAATGGTGGCCCCCGCCTTGTCCCCCCCTGACTGCCCGGGGAAGCCACCTCCAGGGGCGGGTCCCCCCGTATTTGTCTGATCCTGACCAGATATCTTGGGCTGGAGCACCCCACCTCTTCATGATTACTTCTAATCAGTGTTAGCCTGAGTTTATAGGAAGAGTTCTCCCCTTAGGAGGAGTGTATGCTCCCATGGTTAAGAGACCGGATCTCCCATTCTACGATTAGTGTAGAACCCACTGAGTTGGGGGACTTTGACGCAGTAGTGGGCTAAACACTCCATGGCCATTTAGTGTGATGGACTCCCCATATTTTTGTTCAAAGATGTTCAGGTACTTTTAAATAGCCTTGCATGATATAAATGTCATTATTGCATGTGTGCGCTGTAATATGCTGTTTTGGGTGCGGGGAGAGGCGGCCCCCCTACTGTGAGTCTGCCAGGACCCAAAGAAGAATCAGGCTGGCCAGAAAGACGCCTGAGTGTTCAGATCGAACCCGCCAGGAAGCCGTCACTGCACTCCGCCAATCATAGGCAGTGAGGCATTTCCCGACTGGCAGCTGCACATACAAATGCTGCCTATGATTGGCAGCGTGCAGTGCCGGCTTCCTGATGGGTTTGATCCGAACACGCCTGAGCCCATTGCTATAGGCCAGTCAGGGTGCCCATGGTGAATCGTGTTCACAAAAGTGCCTGCAATGGGCACATGAACATAAGAACTTAACCACAGAGCAATGGAGGAAGGTGGCCTGGTCTGATGAATCCTCTTTTCCTTTACATCATGTGGTTGGCCAGGTGCGTGTGTGTCACTTACCTGGGGAAGAGATGGCACCAGGATGCAATATGGGAAGAAGTCAAGTGGGCAGATACGATGTGATGCTTGGGCAATGTTCTCCTGGGAATTCTTGGGTCCTGCAATTCATGTGGATGTTACTTGACCTGACAGGAGTAGCATCTGGTGTGGTCTTCTGCTGCTGTAGCCCATCTGCTTCAAGGTTTGATGTTTTGTGGGTTCAGAGATGGTATTCTGAATACCTTGGTTGTAATGAGTGGTTATTTGAGTTACTGTTGCCTTTCTATCATCTTGAACCAGTCTGCCCATTCTCCTCTTACATCACCAAGGCATTTTCCTCCACACAACTGCCGCTCACTGGATATTTTCTCTTTTTCGAACCATTCTCTGTAAACCCTAGAGATGGTTGTGCATGAAAATCCCAGTATATCAGCAGTTTTTTAAATACTCAGACCAGCCTGTCTGGCACCAACAAACATGCCCCTTTCTTCCCCATGCTCAGTTTAAACTTCACCATGCCTAGATGCCTAAATGCATTGAGTTACTGCCATGTGATTGGCTAATTAGCAATTGTGTTACCAAGCAATTGAACAGGTGTACCTAATAAAGTGGCCGGTGGGTGTATATAAGTTACTATGGGTACCATAAAGCACAGTTGTGATCATGAAGTGTCCCATAATTCCAGGGTCATGGAATTGTACACCCCATTAACACCCATCATACCATAAAAACACATAAACACACAAGAAGAATTGTGGAAAAGTTTAGGCCACAGCCCCTTTATGGGGTTTAAACCATTTTTAATTATGACAAACTTTAATACCAAACAGAACTGCTATTAACCATTTAGGCTCAGCATCCACTAGCTTCAAAAGTAGGTGTTTCATGAGCCTTTTTGAAGCTCCACGAACACCTGTCAAAATTGTGTGCATTGCAGCCCCCAGTATTGTTCACATGGTCATGTTGTGTCAAAATAGGACCTGATGTGTTGTTTGCCAGGCTTTACTGCTCCCCAAATGCTTCCATTGATGTCGGTGTAAACTAGAGGTGTTGAAAATAATCGTGTAATCGATGCATTGCGATTGCATCCATTACGCCAACGGCCCCTCCCTCCTCCTCCTCTCCATGCTGAAATGTGTATGTCACACACAAAGTTTGGGTTTACCGCTGTGACCCAGAGCTTGGATCCAAAACGATGTGTGACCGCGGTAACAAAATCCTGCCTCCTATACCACCTCCTGTGATAGACAGCACTGATCCAATGCCGGGAAATTGAGTCAGTGTGACGGTTATCCTAGGAGGAGGGACTTTGTTGACAGCGGCCACCTGGGCAATTCAAATCTAAACTCCATGTCACAGCGGGAGATCCTCATTTTGTGTGATCCAGGCACTAGTAGGCTGCATTGGTGGGCACTGATGAGGCTGCATTGGTGGGCACTGATGAGGCTGCATTGGTGGGCACTGATGAGGCTGCATTGATGGGCACTGATGAGGCTGCATTGGTGGGCACTGATGGGGCTGCATTGGTGGGCACTGATGGGGCTGCATTGGTGGGCACTGATGGGGCTGCATTGGTGGGCACTGATGGGGCTGCATTGGTGGGCACTGATGAGGCTGCACTGGTGAGGCCGTGTTGCTGGGCGCTGGTGAGGCCGTGTTGCTGGGCACTGATGGGTTGCAACGATGGCCACTGATGAGGTGGCAGTGATGGACACTGATAAGCTGCACTGATATGGCTGCACTGATGGGCACTCCTAGGCTGCACTGATGGGTTTTTGATGAAAACCATGAGCAGTAATCATGATACATTGCCGAATTGAATCGTTGACAGGATAACCATAAACGAATCGTGAGACCAGTGAAGATGTGCACCTCTAGTGTAAACGCGCTGCAAATGCCCTGTTGAGGCCCGGTTCACACTGGTGCAACATGTGCTCCGACTTTGAAAACGTGTGTCATTATGTAAAAATCAATGTTTCCCTATGAGAGCCGTCTTAACTGGTCCGACTTCCTGTCCGATTTCAGCCCATAGAATTGAATGGAAGTTGGATCCTCCTCTTAATTTAGAGAAAAAAGGTTTGGAAAACCCTCTAAAAGAAAGGGACTCTGAGGCATATACGGACAAGATACAGTAAAGACAGCATAAATTGTAAAAAAAAAAAAAATCCTATATTTTATTAAAAATTAGGATAAAAAGTGCCTAGAAAAGACGCTCCTGAATGTGAAAAGAACTGTGAAACATCCAACGCGCTTTGAGATAGTTAATCCATACTAGGCCTTCTATAGGGATGTTCAAAGTTTGTACAGGAGGAGCTCGTATTGATTGGAGCAGACAAAGTGTATCAGCCTTCCTAGGTGTAGGGGGGGGGGGGGTGGGAACCACAAAGGAGAAAAATGGGGTACACTGGTGAAACCAGTGGCTAAAAAAGTTTATCCAGATAGCTGGCTGAGTCAATCAGTGTGTCTTGGAGCAGGGGCCAGAGACAACTCCTGAACAGCCGCCCGCTGCTTCTAAATGTTCCCACTGGGGGTGCACTTGAAAGGAACCCCGACTGGTTGCACTTGGGCCATAAGTAAAACCAATATGTTTATAGTGAACTAGAGCCAACCAAGGGCACGTCCACACTATCCATAGGGGTCACTGGATTGGGCGTTTACCAGTGGGGACCAGGATATAAGCCAGCTATGGATGCTAAAAAATGAAGATGCAACACATTGGTTGCAAACCGCGCTCGGTCCTGCAGCGAGAAGCTGCCAGCCAGCAACAGTGTCACCACTTGTCAATGTGAGTGGTTTTATAAGCAGTGTGGTAAAAATGCTGCCAGCATTGCAAAGAGCATTAAAAAAAAATGTGCTAATTCTTTTCTTGATTTTATTACAGGTATTGGTTACTTCTTCATATTTTTAAGGAATGGATGTATCGTCTGAGACCACAGCCCCGAAGTTCCCCTTCCCCTTCCCTCCGTACCCCATTCAGGAGCAGTTCATGTCAGAACTGTACCATGTGTTAGAGGCCGGGAAGGTTGGCATTTTTGAGAGTCCCACAGGAACGGTAAGGATAAAAACAAAGTCTCTTGACTTGTATATTTGTTATTTTTTATGGTAAGTATTTAGGCATTACTAACAGGTTATGTCCTCTCTTTCAACTGATGACAGCCTGTACAGTATTAGGTCTGGCACCCAGGGCAAAGATGCCAACATGTCTCTCACACTGTCCTTGGTGTGTACACATTATGTTTTAGGAACGAATGCCTTATAAATTATTATGTTCAAATTCTTAAAGGGAATGTATAGTGGTTTTCAGTGAGCTCATAGATTTTGTGCACTCTTCAGTGTGCCAATAACCAAAAACCAGTGCAGCGCTACCCTATTATATATCGGCAATCAATTCCCAACTAATATCAATATATAAATAAATATGTGAAATACCAAATCAAAATTCAGTGTCACAGTATGATACAATAACCATAAAAAATATATAGTACATCACATATCAGTTCATGCAACAAATATTTATATACACACAAAGGTGTTCACTATCAACTCCAAACTGCTCACCTTTACAAACTGACCTCTATATAATAATGACATCTATATGGCATGAATCCCCACATGGGAGTAAACTGTTATTACCTCTTGTATCTCTTGACCTTCCCTTAGATTGTAAGCTCTAACAAGCAGGGCCCTCTGATTCCTACTGTATTTAAGTGTATTGTATTTGTACTGTCTACCCTCAAGTTGTAAAGCGCTGCGTAAATTGTTGGTGCTATATAAACCCTGTATAATAATATAATAATAACTGATAATCCGGTTCTCCTGCTCTAACTGCGCCAATCACCTCAGCATGATCAGACCCATGTATGAGAGAAAAGAACCCTCATAGTGCTCACTGAATGGTTTTATTGTATAAAATAAAAGTTAAAAATGCTCCCAAAACAGAAGTAGCGAATATATACATATAATCAGTCCCAGTCCAGACACATCACAGGACAATGCAGAGACACTGCTCACAGAACACTCCTCTGCAGGGCTGTGGAGTCGGAGTCGAGGAGTCGGTGGAAATTTTGGGAACCCGGAGTCTGAGTCGGCAAACAATACTCCGACTCCGACTCCTGAAGGGATTACGACCTGAAATACCTCCACAGGATGAAGTTCTTTTAAGCAATAGTGGTAACTCAGGATCATCTTCTTCAAACGAAGAATTAGACTTTGATTCCTTCTTAGACAAAATGGAAGTTGCTAAAGGAAAGCGACGTCGCATAAGCGTTACAGAACCAGTAAATGTCCAAATAAAAAAATTCCAACAGGAGTTTTATAAAGCACTAAAAGAAGTTGAAAAGTATGATCGCTCATCAAAACTTACTGTTGAAGAAGCCATCCTTGTTTATCCAGAGATCGTTAGTGATGTGGCCAGAATAGTTACTGCAATGCCACCCACCCAAGTCAGTGTCGAAAGATTATTTTCAGCCCTAAAAATAATAAAGTCTGACTTAAGAGCCTCTATGAAAGAGGATCTGGCAGAGGCAATTCTCTTCCTTAGAACTACATTGAATTGATTTGCATTTGCTAAGCCTATAACTATATTTCAAGATTAATATAAACCATTTCTAGGTTTTACAGATTTTGTTTTTGGTTCATATAGATAAGCTTTGTTTTTGTTCTAAAACAACCAAATAATGTGGTCTGTATTTTTGAACTGGTAAAGTTCCTGTTCCTGATGTTTATGCTGCTACTACAGTAGACTGTTGGCTTCCCAGCCAGTAGTCCTGTGGTAATGACATGTATGTTGCCTTTCTTTCCTTCAAGGAATGTATAAAATACATTCGCATATTAATACAGAGGAGTCGGAGTTGGAAGTACAAAAAACCGAGGAGTCGGAACATTTATCTACCGACTCCACAGCCCTGCTCCTCTGGCTCGCATAGCATGAATCACAAAGGAGCACCGAAGAGGAACCTGAGAAGAGGAGGATCAGGGTTGCTCTGTGCAAAAGCAACTGCACAGAAGAGGTAAGTATAACATGTTTGTTATTTATAACGAAAAACAAAAACAGGACTTTAGAATCACTTTTAACCGCTTGCCGACCGCTGATCGGCAATTGACGGCGACAAAGTGGCTCTGTAACGCAAATCGCCGTCATACGACGGCGGGCGCGATACAGAGCCACTGTGAGCGCGCGCCGCCGGAGGCGCGCTCACTGTGTCCGGGGGGGTCCAGGGAGCGGGTGCGGCGGCTTCGATTGCCGCCGGCCACCCGCGATGCCCCCCCCCGGAGCGAATGAGCGGAGGTCCGTGTAAGTAAACACGGACCTCCGCTCTGTGTGAGGGGGAAGGGCTGTGATCACAGCCTTCCTGTACGTGAAGGCTGTGACCACTTCCCTTCCCCAGCTAGGCAAGTCCCCCCACAGTTAGAACACGCCCAGGGAACATACTTAACCCTTAGCGCGCCCCCTGCAGGTTAACCCCTTCACTGCCAATGGCATTTACACAGTAATCAGTGCATTTTTATAGCACTGATCGCTGTATAAATGCCAATGGTCCCAAAAAAGTGTCAAAATGGTCCGACATGTCCGCCCCAATATCGCAGTACCGCAAAAAATCGCAGATCGCCGCCATTTTTAGTAAAAAATAAAAAAAAATTAAAAACCCCAAAAATGAATTCTCATCATCCGTAAACGCGACCACTTTTGCGCAAACCAATCAATAAACGCCGATTGCGATTTTTTTTTTTTATCGCAAATATGAGGAAGAATATAAATCGGCCAAAAACGGTGAAAAAAAATGTTTTTTTTATATTTTTTTTTGCATTTGTATTGTAGCAAAAAGTAAGAAATTTGTTTTTTTTTGCAAAATTGTCGCTCTTCTTTTGTTTATAGCGGCGATCAGAAATGACGCAGAGGTGATCAAATACCACCAAAAGAAAGCTCTATTTGTGGGAAAAAAAGGACGCCAATTTCGTTTGGGCACAACGTCGCACGACCGCGCAATTGTCCGTTAAAGCGACGCAGTGCCGAATAGCAAAAAGGGCTCCGGTCCTAAAGCTGGAAATCCTTCCGGGGCTGAAGTGGTTAAACAGAGGGGAGGTTGGAGACCTGAGCTGCAGGAAAGATGTGTATAATACCTCTTCTCTTGCAGGGAACTTTCATCTGTTAGAGGCACTAACCTGTGGGAAAAAAAAAGCTGTATTATACATATCTGTTCATCAGTCATCTGCTAAAACTTCACTTTCTATTAAAGCTTCCAACGCTGATTTGATTTGACTCCTTGGGTTGGTCAAATAGTCCCCCACCCCCCCACCCCTTCCCTGGCCATAGTGTGGTTCCTCCTGCTGCCTGGTCTCTGCAGTACACAATAGTGATGTGGTGATCGCCAGGAGGCTTCACAGCAGACAGTGGGGGGCACACTCTTCAACATACCTTGAAGCATGGAATTTTATTAGTGTTGAACTCTCCTACATAGTGAAATTTCTACAAACAGGCTGATGGACAGGTATGTATAATAGAACTTTCTTGACAGGTCAGTTTTTTTAACCGGGTTGCTTTTAACCACTTGCCGACCGGGCCATAGCCGAACGATGGCTACAGCGTGGCCGGCTAATTCTGGGAGGGCGTACGATGACGTCCTCCCAGAATCGTGCTTCCCGCTCGCCCCCCTGGGCTGCACACACGGTTTGGGGTAAAGGGCCAATTCCAGCGGCCCTTTACCACATGATCGCTCCATCCAATGACAGATTGATCACCAATGGTGAACATCAGTCAATAAACCGGTGTCATGTCCGGTTCTCTCCTCTCCTCACACCGATCATGTCAGGAGAGGAGGGAGAAGCTGCAGCGTGCGGCTGCTCTGGTTTATTTTCCCTATTCCAAGTGCCCAGCAGTGCCCCATCTGTGCCCAGGAGTGCCCCAGCAGTGCCCAGGAGTGCTACAGCTGTGCCCCAGCTGTGCCCCAGGAGTGCTACAGCTGTGCCCCAGGAGTGCTACAGCTGTGCCCCAGCAGTGCCCAGGAGTGCTACAGCTGTGCCCCAGCAGTGCCCAGGAGTGCTACAGCTGTGCCCAGGAGTGCTACAGCTGTGCCCCAGCAGTGCCCAGGAGTGCTACATCTGTGCCCCAGCAGTGCCCAGGAGTGCTACATCTGTGCCCCAGCAGTGCACAGGAGTGCTACATCTGTGCCCCAGCAGTGCACAGGAGTGCTACATCTGTGCCCCATCAGTGCCCAGGAGTGGCACATCTGTGACCCATCAGTGCCGCATCTGTGACCCATCACTGCATCGTCTGTGCTATATCAGTGCCACGTCTGTGCTGTACAGTGCCACTAAAGTGCCCACTAGTGCCCGTCAATAAGTGCCCATCAGTGCCACACTATCAGTGGATCCTCATCAGTTTTTATTTTCTTTCCACATTTTCCAAAAACGTGGAAAAAAATGACACGTTCAAGAATATACGTTGGGGTGTTTTCTTTCCAAAATGGGGACATTTTGTGGATGTCTCCACTGTCCTGGTGCTCCAGGGCCTTCAAAAGTGTGATAGGTTGTCATGAAATGATATGTGTAATTTATGTCCCAGGAACGCCTGACAGTGCTCCCTGTATGTTGGGCCTCTCTATATGGCCAGGCTGTGTAAAAGTCCCACACGTGGTATCGCCATACTCAGGATGAGTACCAGAATGTATTTTGGGGTGTAGTTGTAAGTATGCATATGCCATGTGAGTGAAATACCTTTGTAATATGACAACTTTGTGTTAAAAAAAAAATCTTCATTTTGCAAAGAATTGTGGGAAAAATTTACAACGTGAAAAAACTCGCCATGCCTCTTACTAAATACCTTTAGAATGTCTACTTTCCACAAAGGGGTCATTTGGGGGTATTTGTATTTCCTGACTTGTTAGGCTCAGTTCACACTAAGGTGGCTTCAAAGTCGCCTGATTTTGAAGCTGCGCCGCACACCGCGATTTCAGCGCGGCTTGCAAACAACTTCTTAAGGCCCCTTTTTACACTGCCGTGACTTGCGTGATTTTGACGCAATTTTAGGGAATGCCTGTGCAAACTTGAGGTCTATGGACCTCAACCCGCATGAAAGTCGGACCAAAGTAGTGCAGGGACTACTTTGAAGTCGGCACGACTTGAAGTTGTACATATATGAATTATTGTCATTGGAAATCATGGGGAATGACTTGTCATGCTACTTTGCAGTTTAAAGTCGCAGGACAAGTCGCACAAGCTTGAAAAGGGCCTTAATAGAAGTCAATGCAAGTTGCTTCAAAGTCACCCCCAAGTAGTGCAGGAGCCTTTTTCTAAGTCAGACCATCTTGAGTCGCTCCAATTAGAATGGTTTCATTGCACTAAATGTAGCGTGACTTGTTAAGTGACTAAGTCGTCTGGCAAGTCGTCCCATTGTGAACCAAGCCTTAAGCTCCGTACACACGATCAGAAAATCGTATGAAAAATACCACTTTCAAAGCGATCGTACAATAATCGGATCGTTAGTACAGAGCTTTCGAGAGCCGATCATGACAGTTCATCCGATATTATTCGATTGGACATGCACAAATTTTTTTTTTTTGTATAATGTCAGATCGTACTATTTTCGTTTGATCAGTACATTTGTTCTTCGAAAATGCAATACAAGTACACTACAACACGTGGGCTCAGCGGATCGATCCCCGCTCAGTATAAATGGACTCCGCACACGGAATGGCCGTGTGAAAGGGCCCTTAAGCCGCGTACACACTATCAGAAAATCGTACGGAAAATATCACTTTCGAAGCGATCCTACAATAATCAAATCATTAGTACAGAGCTTTTGAGAGCCGATCATGACAATTCATTTGATATTTTCTCGTACGATGCCCGATTGTACGATTTTCGTTTAACCAGTGCAATACAAATACACTACAACACATGACATCGCTTCCGATATTATTTTTTTATTTTTTTTACTCTGCCGTACAAGAATTTTCGCGACTAATTTTGAGACTGCCGATTCGATCTGAGATTAGCATATAATAAAAAAAAAAGGGCGATCATTCGCCCAATAATCTCATCGTGTGTACCAGGCATTCGGATCCCAAGAAATGAGATAGACCGTCGGTACATCAGATGTGATCAATTTTCAATGATTGGCACCACAGATTGTAGACTCTATAAGGAGCCTTTCACGCGATCGAACCGCTCGGATCCATCTGTCAGTTTTTCTGACGGATCCGAGTGGGCCACCCATAGACCTTTATGGGCAGTCGGATGTCAGCGGAGATGTGTCTGCTGACATCCGATCTGACATGATCCGCTCAAAATAGAAGTATGGGTGATACGTTCATCCATCCGTCTAGTGGATCGGATTGGATGGGATCAGATGAAAACGGACAGGAGGATCCGTTTCCATCCGATCTCCCCATAGAGGAGAGCGGGGAGCTGACAGCTCCGTCACTGCACAGAGTGCAGAGACAGAGCTGTCATCCTCCGGCTCAGCGGAGATCATTGGAGCAATCCCCCACTGAGCTGGCGGACCCCTCTGAGCAGATCCGCTCAGTGTGAAATGGCCTAACTTTCTCACAGACCAAATAATATACGCTTATTTGGGTTATTTTTTACCAAAGATATTTAGCAGTAAACATTTTGGCCAAACTTTTATGAAGAAAAATTACTAATTTGCAAAATCTTATAACAGAAACTAAGAGAAATGCAATTTTTTTCTTTAACAAAATTTTCAGTCTTTTTATTTATAGCGCAAAAAATAAAAAACCCAGTGGTGATTGAATACCACTAAAAGAAAGCTCTATTTGTGTGAAAAAAAAGGACAAAAATTTCATATGGGTACAGTGTTGCATGAAAATTGGCCTGGTTAGGAAGGGGGTTTAAGTGCCCAGTGGTCAAATGGTTAATGAGCGTGTTTCACAGACACCAGAATGTCAAATGACAATTCTTATCAAGACAGGAAGTAATCAGAAATCTCCCTAACAGGGCAAGACTTTTCAGTAGTAAGGAAAGGTTAGTTCCTACATAGCAGGTCTATCCCTTACTTTCTTTGGTGCTGAAAAAAAAAAAAGTGTTACATGGGGGCTGCTGTCAATCACCATGACATCACAGTAGGACACTTACTTTCTTTCAACAAGGCCACAGTGAGTGTCGTGTGGGGCCCACTGTCATTTACAATGATGTTGCAACATGTTCTTTTCCATTCCTTGTGCCTGTATAGGGGTTACTGTCAGTCTTGATGACACCACAGCAATACATTCTCCTCCTTTTCTTGGGAATGCAAAGAGTGTCATGTGGCGCCATTGTCATTCACAATGCTGAAGCCATCCTGCAAACCAATGAAGAGTGTCACGTGGGGTGGCTTCCAGTGTAGAAAAGAGGAAGTGCACGTCTTCCTACCCAGGGGGAAATTGATCATACACACAGAGTGGAAATGCAGTAGAGGGATAATCGGCTAAAATAGTGTTATCATTGTAAATAGGGAAGTAGGGGGGTGTACCAGGATCAACCAGGTATTTACTAAGATTGTAATGATGAAAAAAACATTGAGCACATATTAACAGCAATTGATTTTACAGTGAAAAAAAAAAGTTTGGTTTTACAGACTTTTTAACCATGTTTAACCACTTGCTGCCCTTAGGACGTACCCGGTATCTTTTTTTTTTTTTTTTTTTTCTTCAGCCAGAGATGCTCAATAACGTAAAAGTGTTCCGAACAGCTATACAGCCGCTGGATCGCTTTTACAAGTGGTGGAAGGTGGTCCCCTTGACGCCTTACTAGGCTCATCTGTTCCACTGGGGAGCTGGGGACTGAAGCCGGCGGTTCCTCTGGCTGACCATAGAGATGAGGGGGGAACTTGCGTTCCCTATTCATCTCTGTGGTATATGAGACCGGTTTCTGCTACTGGTTTGTAACAGCATTTGATCAAAACAATCTCGATTTGATCAGATGCTTTTAAGTGCAGAGAGATCTGGGGTCTAATAGAGTACCTGTAGTGGGATCTCAGTAAAGAGTACCTGTTGCTGCCCATGCTATCACAGGGGCTGTTCATCCCTTGTGATAGCAATAAAGTTGATCAAAAACAAAATTTAAAGAGATAGTGTAAAAAAAAAAAAAAAAAAAATAAATAAATAAAAAATGAAAGTGCTCCTGCCTCCCCATGCTCACGTGCAAAGTTTAACAGGTTTAATGCTCGGTTCTCAGTGCTCCCTAAGCAGAGAACTGGTGACTGAGTTACTGTAGGCTGTGCCAAACAAGCTTTAGTTGTACTTCTCCTTTAACTCTAAACTGATAACCTGTAAAGGCTTTTAAAACATCTTCTTTGAAGATTTTCAAGTACCGTAGTTTGTCACCATTCCATGGGCGTACGCAATTTTTAAATCGGGACATATTTGGTATCCATTTACTTGGTATAACATAATCTTTTATATTTCACAAAGCAATTGGTTATCATATTGTGTTTTAGGCATTCAAATTAAAGTGCATTTGAGAAATCTCTGTGCAAATATCATGTGACATAAAAAAACACCACCTTTTTATTTTGTAGGGCACAAAAGTAGTCCGTAGGGTTCAATATTGAGTTGGCTGACCCTTTGCAGCTATAACAGCTCTTCTGGTAAGGCTGTCCACAAGGTTTAGGAGTGTGTCTATGGGAATGTTTGAGCATTCTTCCAGAAGTACATTTGAGCAGGCCAGTCAAGTTCCTCCACCCCAAACTCGCTCATCCATGTCTTTATGGACCTTGCTTTGTGCAGTGGTGCGCAGTCATGTTGGGACAGAAAGCAGCCATCCCCAAACTGTTTTCACGAAGTTGGGAGCATGAAATTGTCCAAAATGTATTGGTATGCTGACGCCTTAAAAGTTCCCTTCACTGGAACTAAGGGGCCAAGCCCAACCCCTGAAAAACAACCCCACGCCATAACCCCCCCCCCCCCTCCACCAAATGATTTGGACCAGTACACAAAGGAAGGTCCATTAAGACTTGGATGAGCGAGTTTGGGGTGGAGGAACTTGTCTGTCCTGACCTCAACCTGATAGAAAACCTTAGGGCTGAATTAGAGCGGAGACTGCGAGCCAGACCTTCTCATCCAACATCAGTGCCTGACCTCACAAATGCGCTTCTGGAAAAATAGTGAAACATTCCCATAGACACACTCCTGAACCTTGTGGACAGCCTTCCCAGAAGAGTTGAATCTGTTTATATCTGCACAGGGTGAGACAACTCAATATTGAACCCTACAGACTAAGACTGGTATGCCGTTAAAGTTTGAGTGTGTGTTATATGCATATGTATTTATGTATGTGTGTATATGTGTGTGTGTGTATGTGTGTGTATATATATATTTGTAGATTCACACTAAAGGCATCAAAACTATGAATTAACACATGGAATTATATACATAACAAAAAAGTGTGAAACAACTGAAAATATGTCATATTCTAGGTTCTTCAAAGTAGCCACCTTTTGCTTTGATTACTGCTTTGCACACTCTTGGCATTCTCTTGATGAGCTTCAAGAGGTAGTCACCTGAAATGGTTTTCCAACAGTCTTGAAGGAGTTCCCAGAGATGCTTGGCACTTGTTGGCCCTTTTGCCTTCACTCTGCGGTCCAGCTCACCCCAAACCATCTCGATTGGGTTCAGGTCCGGTGACTGTGGAGGCCAGGACATCTGGCGCAGCACCCCATCACTCTCCTTCTTGGTCAAATAGCCCTTACACAGCCTGGAGGTGTGTTTGGGGTCATTGTCCTGTTGAAAAATAAATGATGGTCCAACTAAACGCAAACCGGATGGAATAGCATGCCGCTGCAAGATGCTGTGGTAGCCATGCTGGTTCAGTATGCCTTCAATTTTGAATAAATCCCCAACATATAGGCCTCATACACACGGACGTTTTTTGACGCCGGCGTTTTCTGGCGTTTTTTGCAGCTCTCCATGTTAGTCAATGGCCCCATAAAAACGCCGGCGTTTCTGAGCTGTAGGTGGCGTCGGCGTTAGTGAGCAGAAAGTAGAACCCATGGCCATCGCGTTCTGAGGCTGTAACATTTTGACATATTTTGACGCCGACGCCACAATATGCCAAGAAACGCCAACATATGGCACCATATGCCACCTATTATTATACCGGCGTTTTCCGGCGTTTTTTGACGCCGACGTTTTTAGGTTGAAAAATAGCAGAGGGATGATTTTGTTTTAAAAAACGCCTATTGACGCCGACGCTCACTAACGCCGAAAAACGTCAATACATAACGCCGAAAAACGTCGCCTTTTTTTTCCTTGACGTCGGGCCCGACGGTTTGTTTATTTTTTTATATACGCCCGTGTGTATGAGGCCTTATAAGGCAAGAAATCACACTTATTAAACCTGATAGGGCACACCTGTGACGTGAAAACCATTTCAGGTGACTACCTCTTGAAGCTCATCAAGAGAATGCCAAGAGTGTGCAAAGCAGTAATCAAAGCAAAAGGTGGCTACTTTGAAGAACCTAGAATATTTTCAGTTGTTTCACACTTTTTTGTTATGTAGATAATTCTATGTGTTAATTCATAGTTTTGATGCCTTCAGTGTGAATCTACAATTTTCATAGTCATGAAAATAAAGAAAACTCTTTGAATGAGAAGGTGTGTCCAAACTTTTGGTCTGTACTGTATATTGTGGGAGATTAGCTAGTGTGGATCATCTTTCCTGGGAAGAAGGCAGCTTGTAGGCAAAACTTTCTTAATGCAGAGTTTCCGTCCCCCAAACATGTTTTTTTTTTTTTTTTTTTTTTTAAGCACTTCAGCCCCGGAAGGATTTCCAGCTTTAGGACCTGAGCCCTTTTTGCGATTCGGCACTGCGTTGCTTTAACTGAAAATTGCGTGGTCGTGCGACGTTGTACCCAAACAAAATTTGCGTCCTTTTTTTCCCACAAATAGAGCTTTCTTTTGGTGGTATTTGATCACCGCAGCGTCATTTCTGATCGCCGCTATAAACAAAAGAAGAGCGACAATTTTGCAAAAAAACCCAAATTTCTTACTTTTTGCTAAAATACAAATCCAAAAAAAAAAATATAAAAAAACATTTTTTTTCATCGGGTATGGCCGATTTATATTCTTCCTCATATTTGTGATAAAAAAAAAATCGCAATCGGAATTTATTGATTGGTTTGCGCAAAAGTGGTCGCGTTTACGGATGATGAGAATTCATTTTTGGGGTTTTTATTTATTTTTTATTTTTTACTATTAATGGCGGCGATCTGCGATTTTTAGCGGTACTGCGATATTTCAGCGGACATGTCGGACCATTTTGACACTTTTTTGGGGCCATTCGCATTTATACAGCGATCAGTGCTATAAAAATGCACTGATTACTGTGTAAATGCCATTGGCAGTGAAGGGGTTAACCTGCAGGGCGCTCTAAGGGTTAACTATGTTCCCTGGGCGTGTTCTAACTGTGGGGGGACTGCCCTAGCTGGGGAAGGGAAGTGGTCACAGCCTCCATGTACAGGAAGGCTTTGATCACAGCCCTTCCCCCTTCACAGAACGGAGGTCCGTGTTTACATACACGGACCTCCGTTCTTTCACTCGGGAGGGGCCATCGCGGGTAGCCGCCGCACCCGCTCCCTGGCCCTCCCCGAACACAGCGAGCACACGGGCGCCCCTGGCGGCGCGCGCGCGCTCACTGTGCGCGATCTGGCGGCCGCCATCATATGACGGCGATTCGCCTTACAGAGCAACTTTGCCGCCGTCAAATGCCGATCGGCGGTCGGCAAGTGGTTAAAACTGCTCTGCATTTGTCCAAACATGTAGATTAACAATTTACTACATGTCTTATGTGTTGCGATTTTACTATCTTTAAAAATAGTTTTGCACTTAGTGATCTCGGAAGCAGGCAGGTTCCATGTTAGCTGTGGGCATCTGAAGCCCTCCTGTCTTCATTTCCGGGATTTCCTTCCAATTTTGCGCATAAGCAGTAATGCCGCTGCGCGGGTTTCCATCTTCCTGACAGGTTGCCATAGAAATGTCGGCGTCGGCGGAAGCTCCCGCCCCGTTGCTATAGCAACCTGCCAATCGGACAGGTTCGCGTCTGCAAATAACGCAAGATTTCGTCAGGCGATTCGCATGGGCTCCTCGGATACAGGACACTGCAATCCCAGGAATCGCCTAGTGACGTAATCGCTTAGGCTAGGAAGGGGTGAAAGTCATGAAAATATTGAAAATAAGTTATTTATTACAAGCATGAAAAAAAAGAAAAAGATGGCCACTGCGAAAAGTATGTGCTAAGGGCATGCAGCACAGACAAAGTATAAAAAAATGGGTGGAACTCCGTTTTAAAATCTGGCTGGTTGCTAAGTTTATTTTGGTAAAAGGTTGCAGTTTTTTTAAAACAAACAAGAAATGGCAAAAACAAAACCTTGCCGCCGGGACTAAGCTAATACAGACAGGATACCTCTCTATACGATGTCGGGCTTGTCCCTGACACATTCGAACAAACAAATGCAAACCTTTCTCCTTTTGCAGTCCTTAGAGCAACCAAACTCATGCTCTTAGCTCCCTCAGTCTAACTTACTGAGTCCCAGGGTGAACTCCTGTGAGATCTCTTCCTGGTTGTTATATGCAGCTGAACAGCGATCTGGGCGGACCAGAAACTCCGGGCCGGAACCAGCCCTGCCACTTTGGCTGGCAAAACCCGGCTTGGACTCTAACCAGTCCACTCCAAGTGAACGCATACGAGGCGACAAATAATGCCCGTCCACTATCGCACATCGCATAACGTCACAATATATATAATTATTTAGGGTTCTAAGTGAGATCAACAATCTTGATGCTGTCAGAATGTGGGGAATCATTTGTAGCGTTTTTATCCAGCTGTTTTGTCGTAAGAAAGTGAAAAGAGGAGTTTGATTGTTATGGTTGGCAGGCGCACCGCATTTTGTACATTGACTTTAGGATTATCTCTTTGACAGAATGTATTGCACTATTTCAGGGCAAATCTTTGAGCCTCATTTGTGGCTCTCTTTCTTGGTTGAGAGACTTTGAAGAAAAGAAGCGTCAGGAGGAGTCACTGGCGTTGTCTGTTGGGGATTCTGAAAAGAATGGAATCCAAGGGAACGATAACTTGACATCGACAACTGCATCCTCTACAGAGCCAGACTGGATCACACAATTCCTGCACAAAAAGGAGGAAATGGACATGAAAAACAAGATAAGGGTAAGCCACCTTCATCATTATTTGCTGGTAATGAAGGACTAAAAAGTGCAGCGCTAATGTATATTGATGAAACTATATTATACAAATGTCCAGTAATGTGTAGATGTCTTGAGCTGGTAATAGTATTCAAATATATAAAGCTTGTTTTAATCAAATATATAAACACTATAGTGTAGTCCCACATAAGCTTTATAAAATTCTGTGACTTCCACCCACGTGTGACGCTGACCACCACCAGGAGGAATATGAATGGGTACTCTTACCAGAGGTAAGTTGAAAACGTGCATATCATCACTCGACTCCAGGAACCCTCCTTGTCCTTTAAAGGTAGCTCGACCGTGTTGGGAAGCTTCTGATCCACCACCACAGGTATACCAATGCAGCATTCCACCGGATGGGGCAACCACGTCCTAAACCAAATTGTATTCCGGATATATTTGTTTAAATCCATAAAAAAAAAAGACACTACATAGTATAACACTGTTTAATCGATCAATTTATAAAAGGTATTGCACTAACATGCATGAAGAGTAAAACGAGCACAGCATGGAATTCCAGCAAAAAATCCAATAACAGGTGCAATGGAATGGAACAAACTCCTGACACCCGCCGCGTTTCGTCTGAAGAGACTTCCACAGGGGTATGAGTCTAATGTTCCCCACTGCGCTCTATATATATATATATATATATATATATATATATATATATATATATAATCTCTATATCTCCTGTTCATTGTCCCAATCATGTCATCAAGGTGACTCCGCCCAATGGGATCCACAGAGTGAGTGTCAAGCCTCACTCTGAGATAATCAAGCTAAGACAGCTCATTGGGTGGGACCGGGACATGTGGCCGGAAATAAACATACAAACCAAGCCTCTGTATAAAAATGGACCAAATGTGTTACTTCCGTGTTAACATATTCGCCCATACCATCAAGATATACACACATATCTATAAAAATACCAATACATCAACATTTCTCTGACTTTTCCTGATCTGGAAGTTTTTTGTTCAGGATCAGTGACTCAGGAAGTATTGAAGCCAGTGAGTTAGGTTAATAGTCGTGCAGCTAGCATTTTTACAAAGTGGTCAACTATGGCATTTTAAGGCTGAACTCCAGCCTTAACTTTTATTCCTATATATGTAGCAAGTTCTCTCCTGTGTTTATACAGATTACTCTCAAATCTCTGCAAACTTGCAACTCCACAATAAAAAATCTTTGAAACTGCAGCAGCTAGCTTGATCGCAGCTGTATTTCCCGTTTAAATGACTGATCATCAGTTACCTTCCCTCCTGATCATTTCTGTTGCGGTCCGCCTCTTGCAGCATTTAGCTTTCTCTGCCAATCAGTCATTTTGTTCCAAGCATTATATCAAAGAATACATATATGGCATCCCTTAATGTATGCATGCTCACTCTGTTTGGCAGATAGCACAGCTAAAGTCTTCACCACCCAGTGCCCAACATTGAGGAGCATGTAGGTCTAAAGGGATGCTGGGGATGTGTTCTTTTACAATCCCACGTATAAAAAAGTTGGGACGCTATGTAAAATCTCTAAAAAACAGAATGCATTAATTTTCAGACCTCATAAACCCATATTTTATTCACAGTAGAAAGTAGACAACATATCAAATGCTTAAACTGAGAAAATGCACCATTTTAAGAAAAAATAAGGTCATTTTGAAATTGATGGCAGCAACACGAAAAATATGGGACAGGGCAACAAAAAGCTGGCAAAGTAAGTAGTACTAACGAGGAAGAGCTGGGAGAACATTTTGCAACTAACCATAGTTCTGGTGTAATGTATAGCATGCTCCAGACCTGCCTCTGCACTCCTGATTCCTCCCCCACCCATGGACTGGGGACCTTCTCCCCCCCCCCCCCACCCTTG
>BLSH010316379.1:748433-760343 GCA_018402905.1 Glandirana rugosa | reverse complement strand
CCCCTCCACCCGTGGACTGGGGACCTTCTCCCTCCCCCCCTCCACCCGTGGACTGGGGACCTTCTCCCTCCCCCCCTCCACCCGTGGACTGGGGACCTTCTCCCTCCCCCCCTCCACCCGTGGACTGGGGACCTTCTCCCTCCCCCCTCCACCCGTGGACTGGGGGGTAAGCATGGCCCTGTCCCAACTTTCCCAAAATGATCTAATTTATTTTCATAAAATGGTATATTCTCTCAGAACGGTTACGTTTTTTCTATTGTAAATAAAATATGGGTTTGAGATTTGCAGATCATTGCATTGTTCTTATGTAGATTGTACACAGCGTCCAAACTTTTTTTTTTAGAATTGGGGTTGTATAGAACACTCTTGAAAGAAGATTTGAGGCTGGCCCCTCCCACCAAAGAAAGAGTAGTATACAGACCCAGTGATGATGTCACAGTTAATCAAAAGTGAATTTCTTGAAGATGAGACGAAAGGAAGGCATGATATGCATACAGTATACAAAAGGAAGGAAAGGACCTACCAAGAAGGCCACATCAGTGGAACACTACGGTTGAGTAAAAATTAGGCTTTATTATAGAAAAATGGCACCATGCAAAATACAAAAAAAACACAAGCAGAAAAATGAGGGAATTGCAAAGTGAGGCTCTTGGGTCATAAATGGCCAATTCTAGACAATATCACTCTGGGTCCAAGCAAGAGGAAAAGTGTGCAGTTAAGCAGGATGTCAGCTGCTGGCTTGCAGATTGAAAGTTCACTGAGCAGCCCTTAATGATTATACAGGCAATGGCAGTCCATCCATACTAAGGGGACAAGGGCTAATGCTCATTAATGTGAGGCAGGTACCTGGCACTGGCCAGATGGTTATCTGATGCCAACCAGGGGGAGGTCACCAACGCTAGGCTGAGGTGCTGGTATATATACGCCAATATGCTGGGAGGAGGATGGGGAGAGAGAGCTTTACCACTTGTACAATATACCAACTTCCGCTGGTATGGCCTGAGTGTTAACCAAGGTATCGGGATCTCACCGCTTTCACAGTTTTACAGGCTCCGTTCTGCTCAGTGTTATGAAGCACTCCACTCCCCTCACATCACTGCGCTGTCTGCCATGGTGCCACAGTCTGCAGCCTTGCTTCCGGGAAACGCTTCACCAGTGCCTCACAAACCACAAATTCCTGGGGGCTACAGTCCCGAGAGATGTCACGTGCGTGCTGACGTCACGCTGACATGTTTCTTATAGCCAATCACCGCTAACTTTTTAATTGTGGGTTTAAAAGGTCAATTCATTAATTTTTTTTTTTTTGTGTTTTGTTGTATTTTACATGGTGCCATTTTTCTATAATAAAGCCTAATTTATACTCAACCGTAGTGTTCCACTGATGTGGCCTTCTTGGTAGGTCCTTCCCTTCCTTTTGTATATGCTAATGTGGTCACGTGGACTGCACCATGAGTGACCATTATATACTACATGGTGATTGGTTGATGCAGCCTTAACGATAATAGCAACTCTAAACTGCTGTCGGTTATAAGCGGTGGATCCAGGCTGTGCCTTTGCTATTTATTTTTCATGATATGCATACAGTGTACTTCACCTTTAGGTGATATTAGCGCTTCCCTTTTTTTTGGGATATTTATTGTACTTTATTTGGTATTGCTGCTCTTCTGTTTAAAACATTGCCATTTGTCTAGTTCAGTACTGTCCTCTATTTGGTTTCCTCCTATCTGAGGTTGAAGGGTGGTGTTCCTTTCTCTAAAGGTGTCCTATGAAACCACCTTTGCTTGTGTGCTCCTGGCAAGCTGTGTGCATCAATGCAAACGCACAGCACCCTGAGAAATCCACTGCCCTGCCCCTCTCCTCCTTCTCCATCTTCCTTGTGAGCGGTTGCTAGCACTGGAGCCTGGACTGTAAGCACTCAGGGTGCGCACTTCACTACAAAGACGTTCAGGGTTGGGACAAGGGGTGGCTGCCCTGCGCACTATGGCATGTGAGGTGGGAGGGGCAACAGAGGGGAAATTTGGTTGTGTGTGCTAAGATTGGGGATTTAGGGGGATTTATTTTGGGAAGGGGGAAGAAGATTTGTGCTAGGAGGGGGATTTAGGGGGTAATTGTGCTGGGAGCAGTGGTGTATCATCCATGGGTGCAGGGTGTTCACTGAACATGGGCCCTGAGGGGTGGGGGGGCCCATTGTGCTCTGAACCACACTGCACCTATGGGTGATCTCTCCCTGGTTGACAGCCGGTGTGGGCTTGCACACGGGCCCACCAATTTCATGATACGCCCCTGGCTGGGAGGGGGGGGTGGTAGAAAATGTGCACTAGGAGGGGAAATTTTAGTGGTAGAGAATTTGTAATGGGTGGGGGGGGGGCTTTTGAGCTGAGGGATTTAGGGGATGGGGGAGGAAAGATGTGTACTGGGAGGGGGGATTTAAGCAGGGGGTGGATTTGTACTGGGAGCAGGGGGATTCTTGTTTAGAGGCCAAGGTTGAAGATTTTTTGGGGGGGGATCTTTGCTGACACATAATGCTCATACATCCACTGTTAATATTGACTTTGTTTCGATTTGAGCTTTAGTCATAGTCTTTTGAATTTTAATTTTAATCATATTTTAGTCATCTGAATTGTTTGTGGTAGTTTAGTCAACTAAAATTGTGTTAATATCGTTGGTGAAAAAAGGGATTTTATTAAAACTTACCGTAAAATCCTTTTCTCTGAGTTCACTGACAGACGCAGCCTCTTTGACATGTGGGGTTATATGCACATCCTACTAGGAGTTAACTAGGCAAAAAGAAAGAAAGCAAGCTGGCCCCTCTTAGGGGGCCGTCCTCTCTCTCCCATATAACCCCCCTGCTCTGCTTAGCATATCAGTTCGTAACAAGCCGTACAAACACAACGCAGAGGGGCGGGTGCTGCGTCTGTCAGTGAACTCAGAGAAAAGGATTTTACGGTAAGTTTTAATAAAATCCCTTTTTCTCTTACGTTCACTGACAGACGCAGCCCTCTTTGACATGTGGGGATGTCCCAAAACTGTGTTAGAAAAGAGGGGTGGGTAAACGACAACAACTGTACCCAACAGAAACCTTTCAGGAGGCGCCAGCCACGCCTACACGGCCGCCTGTAAAACTTTATGGCCAAAAGCAGCATCCGAAGATGCTGAAACATCAACTTCATAAAACTTAGTAAATGTGTGCCCCGAGGCCCAAGTAGCCGCCTTGCACACCTGTGACACCGAGGCCTGGTGTCTGAAAGCCCAGGAAGTGTTAACAGCCCTGGTGGAATGAGCCGTGACTGGAAAAGGGGGTACCTTGCCCCGAACAGAATACGCATGAGTCACGGTCTGTCTGATCCAATGGGAAACAGTAGACGACGAGGCCGCCAATCCTTTGCGCGGACCGTCCGTCAGTACAAACAATGCGTCAGACTTCCGAAAAGAGTCTGTAGCTGCCAAATATACCTGCAAAGCCCTCACGACATCCAATGAATGTAACTCAAATTCCTTAGGATGTGAACGACGCGGACAAAACGAAGGAAGAACAATATCTTCATTAATGTGAAAAGAAGAAACCACCTTCGGTAAAAACGAAGGAGACTTGCAAGACAACGCTGCCAACTCAGACACCCGCCTACAGGATGTAATGGCCACCAAGAAAGCCACTTTCTGCGACAGCAATTGTAAGGGAAAATCCCTGATCTTCTCATATGGTGGCTTCTGCAGCACAGAAAGCACCAAATTCAAATCCCACGGGGCCATAGGCGACAGTACCTGAGCAGCCACATGCCGCACATCTTGTACAAATGTACGAATCAACGAATGTGACGCCAAAGGTCGCTGAAAGAGAATTGCCAGAGCCGAAATCTGACCCTTGAGAGTACTCAAGGCCAATTTTTTATCCAGGCCCAGCTGCAAAAAAGCCAGGACCCTGGACACAACGTAAGAGCGGGGGTTCCAACCCCCCGCCTCACACCAAGCAATATAGGCCTTCCAGGTGTGATGATAAATCTTGCGCGAAGTACACTTGCGCACTTTCATCATAGTAGGAATCACGGAGTCAGCGACACCCCTATCCCTCAGCACCTGGGACTCAATAGCCAAGCCGTCAAAGCCAGCGAGCGTAAAGCAGGGTGCAAGATGGGTCCCTGAGACAACAGATCTTCGCGCAGCGGAAGGTGCCAGGGAACATCTGCCACCATTTGCACCACGTTGGCGTAGCACGGATGCCGAGGCCAATCCGGAGCCACCAGGATCATCGGAATCCCCTTTGCTTCCACCCTGCGCAGTAGCCGCGGTAGAAGCTTGATGGGAGGATAGGCGTACAGAAGACTATACCGACCCAAAGGCGCTACCAGCGTGTCTGTGGTGACCGTCAACGGGTCTCTCGTCCTGCACACAAAAGTTTTTTCACTTTGTGGTTGAACCGGGACGCCATCAGGTCCACATCTGGCGTGCCCCACTTGTAGCAAATTTGGCTGAACACTTCTGGATGTAGGGACCATTCCCCCTGATCCAGCGTCTGGCGACTGAGGAAGTCCGCCTGCCAATTCTCTTCGCCCGGAATGTAGATAGCGGAGATCGCCGGCACCTGAAGTTCTGCCCATCGCAGAATGAGAGCCGCTTCCGCAGCTGCTGCCGAGCTCCTCGTTCCGCCCTGATGGTTCACATATGCCACTGCCGTGGCATTGTCCGACTGAACCCGAACCAGGAGGTCATGCAACCTTACCGTCCAGTGAGAGAGGCAGAGCCTGATCGCCCTCAGCTCCAGCACATTGATCGGAAGGCGAGATTCCTGCGCCGACCAGCGGCCCTGAGCAGACAACTGCCCCAGGACCCCCCCCCCCCCAGCCCGAGGCTGGCGTCCGTCGTGACTATCGACTAATTCAGGGGAAGAAAAGACTTCTCCAACGTTAAGGCTGGGGCCCGAAGCCACCATGTCAGTGACCCTCTGGTCTGAGAATCCAATATGATCAACTGGTCTAGGGACAGTGGGGACTTGTCCCACCGAGACAGAATCGCTCGCTGAAGGAGCCGAGTGTGACTCTGGACGTAGGGTACTGCTTTGAAGGCTGAAACCATGAGCCCCAACACCCGCATACAAAACCGTAAGGAGGACCACCGGCGTGACAGCAGGTTTTGCACCGCTGCTTGCAGTGTCAGTAACTTGGCCAGATGTAGGAACACCTTCACCTGCTCCGTGTCCAGAATCAGACCCAGATATTCTAGGCGACAAGACGGCGTCACCGACGACTTCTGCAGATTGATCAGCCAGCTGAAGTCCTTTAACGAGCATGGTGATAGCCACATTCTCCTCCAGAGCCAAAGCAGACTCTGCTCTCAGGAGCAGATCGTCGAGGTATGCTACCACCGCAATGCCCCTCTGCCTCAGTAGCGCCAGCACCGGGGCCACCAGCTTTGTGAACACCCGAGGAGCCGAGGCCAGACCGAAGGGAGGTGCCACGAATTGGTAGTGATGATCTCCCACCGCAAAGCGCAGAAAGTGCTGGTGCCGGAGACAAATGGGGACGTGGAGATACGCGTCCCTGATATCCAGGGACGCCATGAAGTCCCCTTGGTGCAGGGTGGCCACGACCGAACGGACGGATTCCATCCGAATTTTTCGCACTCTCACAAAGTGGTTTAGCGCCTTTAGGTCCAGGACTGGCCTGACCCCCCCCCCCCCCACTTTTTGGGGACCACGAATCGAATGGGTTCGAGTAGAAACCATGAAACCTCTCCAGCTGAGGTACTGGTACGATCACCCCCTGGTCGGAGAGTGCCTGAACAGCCCTTAAGAGGGCCTCCCAAAGCCCCTGAGGGAGTCTCAAGTTCGATGGGAAGAACCTGTCTGTGTGGGTAGAGTGCTGAACTCTATCCTGTACCCGGAGGACACCACTTCCTGCACCCAACGGTCGGAAATGCGGGCAGTCCACCTGTCTGCGAACCCCAGAAGACGTCCCCCCACCCGAAGGTCGGGTGGGGGCAACCCATCATGCAGAGGACGGCTTGTCCTCTGTCTTTTCGTTCTTGCGCTGCCAGGGTTGCTTACCAGCCCCTGTGCCAAGCTTGCCGGGCCTCGCCCCCTTGCCCGCTGCGCCAGGGCACAAAAAAAAACCTCTTCTGACCCAAAGAGACAGGTCCCTGCTTGCGGCGGAACTCCCTCCGCCTCTTCCCCCCCCCCCCCTGTGAAATCTTTGATTTCATCCAACTGTGGCCCAAAGAGATGGCCACCCTGAAAGGGAAGATCCGCAAGACCTTTTTTGGATGCGTGGTCACCCGACGATGAACGTAACCAGAGAACTCATCTGATAATGACTGCAGAAACAGACATCTTTGACAACATGGGAAGCAGGTCCAGAGCTGCATCACACAGGTACCGAATACCCTGAAACAAATGGTCTGCCTTCTGCGACGCTTCCAGCGTCGCGACGCTTCCAGCGTCCTGACGCAGTTCAAATCATTCTGCAGCTCTGCCATACATTAAGACAGATATTGCGCCGCCATGGCAGACGCCAGGGCCGGTTGCATGGCTCATCCTGCCAACAGGAAAAGTGCCTTGGACACTGCCTCCGCCCGCCTATCGGCTGGGTCCTTAAATGGGGGGGACACTTCCAATGGAATGGTCGTTGCCTTGCTCAGGCGAGCCACCGGAGGGTCCACTGTGGGGGATGCCCACTTCTTCACGAAACTATCCTCAAAGGGATAGTGTAAAGCGTTTTTGATAGAGCGAAGGAATTTTGCGGACGCTGCCATTCCTGATAGACCAAATGGTCAAAAAACTGATCATAAGGATAAGCTTTTGGCAACCTAGGCGGCCTAGCAGACCCGCAAACATATGCGGACGCTTGTGACTCCCCTGCTTGGTCCAGTCGCAAGGACGCACGGATATTAGAAATCAGTGTGGTCACTAGCGCTTTTTTGCGCGCAACTGAGGCCCCCTAGTTCTCTTCGCCGTCCGAGGGTACCAGTTCACCCTCAGAGTTCCACGGGGGTCCCCGTGTCCCCCGAAGCCATTTCCGGTTCGGATTCGTCCCCTGAGGAACAAGGGGGAGGCGGGCTTTTTTAGGGGCCCCCAGAGCGTTGCTCGGCCCCACCCAGGGAAGAAATTCCCCAAACACTGCCCTCAGCTGGTCCAGGGACACCAGGGCCCCCAGCGCAGGCTGCACTGCCGCTGACTCCTCCCCAGAGGGGCCTGCAGGATCATCTGCCATCGCACCACTGAAACTGACAGTCAAAATTAGAAAAATGATCTGACACCCCCACAATGCAGCCCCACTGCCGCCCCACAGAACGCCAGGGAGATCCCAGGGGAACTGCACCCACCGCTACCACACCCCAGGGAGAGCCCAGCTATACTTGCTGTTTTGTGCCCACAGTGCTGCTCCCAGCAGGAGTGCTTAAAGGACCACCAGGAAGAAGCGCCGTCAGTAGTCAGCCACGCTGTCCCAAGCGAAAAGGAAAGTAAAACGGCAGCAGCGCGTTTTACACTGCTCCAGAGACATCCGATGTGGCCGCTGAGATCATCCACAAGAGGCCAAAGCCTGTGTGCAGGCCACGACTACAGCAAAATGGCCACCGCTGGCACTAGAGGGAAACCCTCAGTAAAATGGCTATGGCAAAATGGCATGGCGGTATAAAAATGCACAGATGCAGTTTTAAACGGGGTGCGGAGCGGGGGCGAGGAGGTGAGGGAGGGGGACGAGGACACCCAGGAGGACATTAGCCCAGCGACCACCCTCCACCGGTCGGCCAGAAAAAACGCTAAAGTACACCCAGCACCCCCCCCCCGCACCCCTAGGGGGGGAGAGGGGGTCATTCACCACTCCGACGGGCGTAGCGGGTAGCCACCCGGTCGCAGACATTCCTCCCCAGCCGGAAAGGGATGCTGCAGGCCAAAGCCCCAGGATAGGAACCGAGTCCGGTCACCGGGCGTAAGTGGGGGTCACCCACTGGCCGCCCGCATGGAATGGGCACGATGCGGCGGGCCCCGCCAAGGCTTAGGACTAGCTCGCATCGGTCGGCCGTGCTGGGGAAAGTGCAGGATTCTAGTTATCCTCTATGCCCCAGCCGACTTCTTGATTGCAGTCTTCATTAGATAGCTTGAAAAAAAATAAAAAAGCGGTAGCAAAAAATATAAACCGCAGGTCCCATATTGGAGCCAGGTCCATTCCTTGCACTAGGCATATTAACCTCCTCCCGCCCGCTCTAAAATGCCGGGAGGACGTCAATAGACGTCCTCCCATTTGGCTTGTGCTGGGCGCGCTCCCGCGGGCGCGAGCGGCACGTGCACGCGCCGCTCGCGCCCGCGGTTTGGGCGGACCCGATGTCCGCCGGAGACCCGCGATCTCCTTTCAGAGACGAGGAACGGGGAACCGCCGAAGTAAACACGGCGGTTCCCCGTTCTGTGAATGGGACATGACAGATCAACTGATCCCTGTCACTGGGATCAGTTAGATCTGTTATGTCCCGACCAGCCCCGCCCCCCCACAGTTAGAACACACCCAGGGAACATTTGTTAACCCCTTCACTGCCCCCTGCTGCTTAACCCCTTCACTGCCAATGACATTTATACAGTAATCAGTGGACATTTAAATTTCTGATCGCTGTATAAATGTCATTGGTCCCAAAAATGTGTCAAAAACGTCCGACATGTCCGCCCCGATATCGCAGTGCCGATAAAAATCGCAGATCGCCGCCATTACCAGTAAAAAAAAAAAAAATAAATAAAAACGCCATAAATCAATGTCCATAGTTTGTAGGCGCTATAACTTTTGCGGAACCCAATCAATAAACGCCGATTGCGATTTTTTTTTTTTTTTTTACCAAAAATATGTAGAAGAATATAAATCGGTCAAAACTGATGAATAAATTTGTTTTTTTATTTTTGGATATTTATTATAGCAAAAAGTAAAAAATATTGTTTTTTTTTTTTCAAAATTGTCACTCTTTTTTTGTTTATAGCGGCGATCAGAAATGACGCAGAGGGGATCAAATACCACCAAAAGAAAGCTCTATTTGTGGGAAAAAAAGGACGCAAATTTTGTTTGGGTACAACTTCGCACGACCGCGCAATTGTCATTCAAAGAGCGACAGCGCTGAAAACTGAAAATTGGTTCGGGCAGGAGGGGGGTTTAAGTGCCCAGTAAGGAAGTGGTTAAAACTGATATGCTAAGCAGAGCAGGGGGGTTATATGGGAGAGAGAGGACGGCCCCCTGGGAGGGGCCAGCTTGCTTTCTTTCTTTTTGCCTAGTAGGATGTGCATATAACCCACATGTCAAAGAAGGCTGCGTCTGTCAGTAAACTTAAAGAGAAATATTTTCGTTGATGAAATTAACACTGCATACATCTTTGGGGGGGTTTGGGGCGTGCAGTTTGCCCTGGGCTCTAGATGACCTTGTCCTGGCACTACAGGGAAGCAGTGATGATGCAGTCTGGTGCTGGCAACCCATGCATTCATCATTTGTGAACTCGCTGGTTGAACGAAGATAAAAATTGATCCGATTCCCATACATCTGAGGTGGATGGGGGAATCGCTTCACTGTGCTATTTTGTTCTGAGGGCGGGAGATTCCCCACTATCACAATATAATCAGTCCTGCCAGTATGGTGGCACTGATCAATCAGGAAACACCCGACAGAATGGCCTGAAGAAGGAGCATGCGGTCCGAGAACGCGTCGCCTACCTCCGCTTCTCCATACGCCGCATCTGGGAAGTGACATCACCCTTCGTCATCGGCTGGGTATCAGGAAGTCTGTTGGAAGCAACCCCCGTGAGCCACGGGTGTTTACCATCCACAGACTCTGCTAGACGCCCGTACCAGCTCCGTCCCCACTCCCGGTCACATGGCTGAGGCTCCCCTTTGTGATGACTGCTTGCATCTTTGATGTGCCTTAGACTTGTTTTTTCTCTTAATAAATCAGCATACCGCTACACTTAGAGCATCTGTGTTTCTCTCCTTCCTCTAACACCCGACAGACTGGCTGTACAGATGTCGATCGGTGAATACAACCAGAGTGGATATTGTACATGGATCAAAATTTGGCTGCTCCCTGCTGAACAAAATGTTGATCCTTGTGTGGCTGGCTTTAGTGTTTGGCTACACATATAATGTTAAAAAGGGTCATATTTCTTTGCATCCTTTGAATCCATGTATCTATAAGAAATAGCTGAGTGTTTAAAGTTTAAGTCCACCTTTAGGAAAAAAAATGATAAAATAATAGTAAATGCACCCACCTTTGTAAAAAAAAAATAAATAAATAAAAGTGCATTTTTTTTTTTTTTGCAAAGAAGCCTGCAAAGCGAAATGCACATGCGCCTGCAATCTTTTCCTACAGCTCTTGATCTGTGGACTATGAGTGTTGTAATCGCTGCACTTGTGTTCTTTTAAAAACCACAAGTTCTGCTGCAGTGGCAGACGGTTAGCATTGTTCATTCACAGATCTCTGATTGATGTGGCTGTGCAGGCTGGGCCCCGCTGCTCTCAAGTCTCACAGCTACATCTGGGGAGAGGGAACCCTAGCACACTGTCATGTTAAGGCCTGTACACACGGTACAACGGCTTGATGTACGATCATCCAACTGTTAGTACGCGCGATTAGAACAGCTGACATGCGACGGTCGTACAACAGAAGTTGGATGAGCAGACTAGAAAACTGTGGTCGTACAACAAGCGGTCGTACGACTGTTGTACCGTGTATACAGAGAAGTTGGGTCAACAAAGCTGTACGTGCAAAACAGGCATGCTCAGAAGTCAGGAACGCCCGGAAGTGTCCGTTCGTGTAAACCTATGCTCCTAATTCACAAATCACATTCACCTGAAATTCCTCTTTATACGCTCGTAGCACGTCCCTACGTTCGGCTTGGTCGTACGATCGCTTAGCGAATGTCAGTACGCAAGACACAACAGCCAACATACGATTTTGGACGTCCGGCCGTATGACCGCCGCACCGTGTGTACGAGACTTTACACATAAATATGGGTGTAACATACTATAAAAGGGTGAAGTTAGATTTGAAAACTACTATAATGTTTGACCACCCTTTTGGGTCTGCAATACTTTGTATTGGCCAGCAGGTGGTGCTGTTCTCCTTTTAACAAACCTGCAAGCCTTCGGAAAGCAGGATACAAATCTTAACGTCCATATACTGTATCTGTACATTAGGAAAGGGTGACATAATGTAGAATTCAGGAGCCAGTGAGTGTCAGACGTAATATCAGTAGGTTCTATTAAGGACCATTCACACCTCTCCATGTAGGTTAAAGTGGAGCTTCACATAAAATCAAAAGCTCAGCTTGTTTTACTCCTCTCCCGCACCCCTGCCATAGTGGAAATCGTTTTTTTTCTTTTCTGGAAGCAAAAGTTCAAATTCCCCCACCCCCCCCCCATCCCCACCCCACAACTTCCTGAGACACATTACAGGGCCCAAGTGGTTACAGATCCATTCAGAAAGTGCAGCATGACTTCTGCATGCGCAGTGTCGTGCTGGCGGAGATCTAGTCAGAAATCAGTCAATTTCCCATCCTCAAGATGGTGGTGAACCGACCTGGGGATGATAACCGCACTGGATCCTTAGACTGGTGAGTATCTTTTTTTATTAAAAGTCAGCAGCTACAGTACTTGTAGCTGCTGACGTGATGGGTTTTACTTCCTCTTTAGTTCCCTGCAAAGTAAAAGCAAAATAGACTTCTATGCATCGCATATTAGCCCATTATGTGACACTTACCTGCAATCAAAGCCTGTGCTGTTCGCTGGGGAGGCCGCCTCCATGTTCTCCCCTCTTCCTTCCGGGGTCGTGATCTCTGGCTCTGTGACTGGCCGGAGTCACGTGACGGTTACGGCACGATGTTAGTAAAGAGGGGGACCCTAGCCAATTTTTTTTTTCTTCATTTTGGTGGGGGGGGGGGGGGGGCCTTTAACT
>BLSH010316379.1:727601-748423 GCA_018402905.1 Glandirana rugosa | reverse complement strand
GGGGGGCGGTTCCCCTTCAAGATCCTCAGCACACAAGTCGCACCACAATTCAGATCATCATGTTCTGACTTCTGGTGCGACTTCTATTCAAATCAATGGGCTCCCTTAGGGAACCATTGATTTTTAATAGAGGCAGAGAAACGCCTGACAAGGCTTAACGCTCTGCATCTCTGTATACAACGTTAAGCCGTGTTCAACAGCTTATACCGGCGTCTGCGTTTTTACAGCTCTAGCGCCGGAGCCTCAGCGCGCGCTGGTCGTGGATTTTTTTTTGGAACTTAACCACTTGCCGACCGAAGTCTGACGGCGACAGAGTGGCTCGTTATCATACGATGGCGGCTGCGATAACTAGTGCTGTGAGCGCGCGTGCACCACCGGAGGCCCGCTCGCACGCTCACTGTGTCTATGAAATGAACTCCTAGCGATATAAAAGTTGTGTTCTGTCTCAGTTCCTCAGCAGATGCTACATTTTCCTCCCACCAGCCTAGAAATAGATGTGCAAATGTGTGTGCACAACAATACTCATTACCTGGCCTCTTTTGTTTTTTGGGACATTAGGGGAGATTTACTAAAACAGGAGCACACAGAATCTGGTGCAGCTGTACATAGTAACCAATCAGCTTCTAACTTCAACTTGTTCAATTAAGGTTTGGCTGGTTCACGCTGGTGTGACATACGCTGCGACTTTGACAGCACATGTCACATGACATGTAAAAATCAATGTTTCTCTATGAGAGCTGTCTTAAAGTGGTTGTCTATCCGAACGAAATAAAAAAAAAACCTGTAAGGCAAAGGCATAATGAGCTAGTATGCACCACACACTAGCTCATTATGAAATACTCCCCTTAGAACGAAGCTCCCGCAGGGCTGCCTGGTCCCTGCAGAGGAAGCGGATATCTTTGCTGTGTGGCTTCTACCGGGTTCGTGGCTCTGGCGCTGTGAGTGACCGGAGCTGCGAGACATCACTCCTGCTCATGCGTGCTGTTACCAGTCTTTCCGGCTGACTTTCCGGCAGGGTCTGGCGCTATGCGCCGGCCATCACTGGGCATGCGCCTTGATGTCGGCAGCTGCATTGCAAGTGGAATATCTCCTAAACCGTACAGGTTTAGGAAATATTCATTTTACCTACAGGTAAGCCTTATTATAGGGGGTAGACAACTGCTTTAACTGGCCTGACTTGTGTCGGTCTGATTTTGGAAAAGGTTCCTGCACTACTTTCGTCTGACTTCTGTCCGATTTCAGCCCATAGAGTTGAATGGAAGTCGCATCCAATTTGGATCTTCATCTTAATGTGATTTGGATCCGACATTACAGGAAGATTACACAGGCATTCCCTGAAGTTGCTTCAAAGTCGCCTGGCGAATTTGCGACTTTCATGTCGGAGCAGTGTGAACCCAGCCTAAGCCTAGGTTCACATTGGAGCAATTTGGCATGTGACTTGACATGTCAAATAGCATGCCAAATCGGCGGGAATTGCTGGCAATGGAACCGTCCGAATTGGTGCAATGCTGCATTTGCAGCGCTGCACGGATTCCCAAAAGTAGTCCTTGTACTACTTTTGGCTACTTCGGGGTGTGATTTCCATAGGCATCTGTACAGAAGCCAGCACAGATGTCTCTGAAATTGCCCCTGAAGTCGGGACTGACATGCGGGAATGAAATGGTGCGAGTTCAGCGGTCAGTGTGAACCTGGGCTTATTAGAAGCTGGTTACTATGCATAGCTGCACCAGATTCTGTGTGCACCAGTTTTAGTAAATCTCCCCCATTGTATTGTTAAATAAAAATAACTATATTTTAGAGCGAAACCCAATAGTTCTAGAACAAGATTTAAATGTTGCTGGAAATTGATTCCTTTTTTCTTTAAAAAAAAAAAAAAAGAATGCACAGGAACTGAGGGCCAAGCTACAGCATGTTCAATATTCATATTTAACACCCCAACACCTAGGCTTGCACTCAGGCCACTTTGACACTGGGGTGTTTTTCAGGTGCTTTAGCGCTAAAATGTGCCTGTAAAGCGCCCCCCCCATCCACCCCAGTGTGAAAGCACTCGGGCAGTGTGCTTGCGGGACAGGAAAAAGTCCTGCAAGCAGCATCTTTGGGTCGGTGTGCTGAGCGGTGTATACACTGCTCCTCCACCGCCCCTGCCATTGAAATTAATGGCCAGCACTTCCAAAGCGGCTGAACACCGCTTCAGAAGCGCAGCGCGCTGGCGCTTTTAACTCCTTCTGGGGGTTAAAAGCGTCCCGATACCGCCCGAATAGCGGCGCCAAAGCGCCGCTACAACAACGGTAAAGCATCGCTGAGATTTGCGGCGCTTTCCCACTACCGCCCCCACGCCCTAGTGTGAAAGTGGCCTTAAGGTCTGTTCCCCTGTGTGTATGTCATTCAATCTCTTTACAAAATCTCTGGAGTCTTCTGTAAGATTTTCACAAATGGTCCAAGAATGTTGTTCACAAATTTGCTAATTAATGTTCTCTATAAGATTTTAATTTCCAGATACTATAAGATTTCCTGTTTTTTATGCAGCTTAGGAAGTGTCAGTGGTGTAGAGTGGGTTGCCAGAACCCATGGCAAGACCAGCACAAATCCTCTTGCCAACACCCCACCCCACATTATACATGTCAGGGTTGAGGAGGAGCCTGGACTTTCTCAGCTCTGTCATGTATTATTGTTACAGGCGGCCAGAAAAATGCTGGCTGCTGCAGGGGTTGAGATCGCAGCGCTGGGGAACCCAGGACATCCTGCAGAAGTTGCAGGGCAGGTCGCCTGGGTTGCCAGCACTAGTGCGCCTTTGCCCGGATCTTTTTTTTTTCCAGGGCAAGTGCCCCTGTGGCCCTGCCCACGTTACGCCACTTGAAAGTGCAAACAAAATGTTGCTGTTGTTGGATTTCTGTTTAGCACAATTTAAATTCCTCTTAATATGATGGATGATATGAATTTCAAATTTACCGTTTTTTTTAAAGGATACCTTCTACACCCGAAACATACTTTTTTTTTATTTCAGTTCTTAGGTTACTTGGAAATACACTCAAAATGAAATATGTTAAACCTGAGGCTGTCTGAATTTCAATAATGCAGCCAGTGCAGAATTATTTTTTGATAAAGTCTTTGAATAAAAAGCTTGAATGATAAAAAAATCTTTCTATTGCCAGACCTTATTCCCTTATGAAATTCCTTCTTTTATTTAGGGAACCTGTCAGGACTGTTATTGACTTGTTTTAAAATGCTCCAGACCTGTCATGGCCACTCTTGCTTCACTGGTTAAAGTAGATCTGTCACTAACTTTACAGGTTTGCATAAATAAATTTTACTGCATTCCCAACATGTCACTTTTATCAATAAAAATCCAGAGCTCCAGTCAGCGCCTTTGCCTAGGCCAGTAGTTCTCAACTCCGGTCCTCAGGACCCCCTAATTTTAAGTATTACCTTGGGGAGATGCAGACTGGAATACTGCAATCACTGAGCATCAAATGATATCACCTGTGATGTATTTCAGTTATTCTGCAAACCTGGCCTGTTAGTGGGTCCTGAAGACAGGAGTTGAGAACCATTGTCCTAGGCTAAAATTATGGCATCCGTCTGCTGCAGGTGTTTTGTCAGATTAGGCGACCTGTCATATCTTGTAACGGAAGTGACGTTTCGTCGCCGCCATCTTGCTACACCCCACACTCGTCCACAGTGAGAAGCCGGCAAGCGGACATATTTTTACAGCCACTTCTTTATTTCACACTTGTTTGTAACAGTAAACTGAACTTATATAGTGAAATACACTATTTTGAAACCCGTCAGACTGTTTCATGTTGAATTGTAAAAGCAGCTGTGTTCTGTCACATTGGCAAACCTATCAGATCAGCAGGCCTCCCGATGCTTTTAAAATTCAACATCAAAACAGTGTCACGTATTTCTAAATACTGTTTCTCCTATCGTTCACTGACAGACGCAGCTCATCATGACGTGTGGGTTTATGCTGGTCTCACTAGGAGTTAACTAGGCAGGGAAAAGAAACAGCTGGCCCCTCCCATGGGGGTCGTCCTCTCTTCCTACATAACCCTCACAACTCATAGCATAGCTCTTCAGTTTTCAATGCCTAGTTTGCAAGGAGTTGACCTGGCTTCCCTTTAGGGGAATTTGTGGTCCTGTTTGTGACCATTTTTTATTTTCATTTTCCTTTCTTTTTTTTGACTTCTATCAAGACATTGATCTGCTATCAAGAAGCCGGTCGGGGCATAGAGGGTCCTTGGGCTCTGTACTTTCCCCGACCTGGCCGACCGATGCGAGCCAGTCCCGACGTATGGGGACCCGCCGCATTGTGCCCATTCCGTGCGGGCGGCCTGGGGTGACCCCCCCTTGCGCCCAGCCCCGGATGCGATTCGGGAAGGGCGATTTTCTGGCCTGCAGCATTCCACCCAAGAAGGGGCGGAAGGTCTGCGACTGGGTGGCTACCCACAGCAATCGTGGTGAGTGAGAGTTCCTGCCTTCCCCCCCTTTTAGGGGCGGAAAGGGGGACCGACGACCGCAAAAAAAAAAAAAAATACATTTCTTGCTGGGTAGCCACTGGTGGGGCACGTGGAGCTCCCATTCACCCCCGCACCCCCCCTTCCCCACCGCACCGATCGTCTGGGCCGTTCGTTTAGTTTTTTCGCCGCCATGCGGCAATCGGCCGCCATTTTGCGGCGGACCACTGCCATTTTGCCGTAGCTGCAGACATTTTGGGCCTATGGGGCTTTCCCTCTAGCACTCAGAGCGGCCATTTGCGGTACTGCACGTTCCCTGAAGGTGTTTTTTTTTGCCCTCTAGTGTTTAACGGCGGCCATTTTGACTGCATGCCTTTGCAATACACGTGGGTGCAGCGTTTTCCCTTCTCTGTGGAACGGTGGTGATCTGGCGGCGCGGCTCTTCTGACGATCCTCCAGGGTTACAGGCAGCGGAACAGCAAGTATAGCTGGGCTCCCCTGTGGGTGCTGGTGGCAGTCCTCCTGGGTTCCCTGGTGCACTGTGGGGCGGTGAGGTGCGGCAGTGTGGGGGTGCCTCATTCTCTTTAGTCTCCCTGTGTGTCACTAAGAGTTTTCTGGGGAAAAACAATGGCAGATTACACTGCTGACCCTGCTGAGGAGGCATCAGCGGTGGCGCAATCTGCGCAAGGGGCGTTTTTGGACCAGCTGCGGGCGGTCTTTAGCGAATTTCTCCCCCGGGCGGAGGTCGCCCAACAGGCCCCCAAGAAGCGTCCCCTTCCTCCTCCTTATTCATCAGGGGAGGATTCTGAGCCGGAAGTGGCCTCAGGGGTCTCAGGGACCCCAGTGGACCTATCTGATGGGGAACTGGGCCCATCGGACGGCGAAGGGGATCAGGGGGCGGCGGCTGCGCGCGAGAAAGCGTTGGATGCTACCATTATCGCTGGCATTCGCACTAAGCTGCGACTGGGTCAGGATGGCGAATCGCAGTCTGCTACGTATGTGTGTGGGTCCTCTAGGGCCCCCAAGGCTTACCCCTACAATGAATTTTTTGATCATTTTCTTTATCATGAATGGCAGCGTCCACCGCATTCTTCTTCACTGTCAAAACGGTTCGCTGCTCGCTATCCCTTTGAGGAAAGCTTTTTGAAAAAATGGGAATCGCCTGTGGCGGACCCACCGATAGCACGCCTTAGTGTAAGGCGACGACCATTCCTCTGGAAGGGACTCCTTCTTTTAAGGATCCCACTGATAGAAAAACAGAGGCGCTTTTAAAGTCGCTGTTCCTGGTGGCAGGTTCCGCTGTGCGACCAGCCCTGGCGTCCGCCATGGCGGCACAACATCTATCCGAGTGTATGGAAGAGCTCCTGAAGGATCTGGAAGACGGTCGCCTGATGGATGCGCAGCAGAGGGCTGAGTTCTTGCTCCAAGGGTTCAAGTACCTTTGTGATGCGGCCGTTGATTTACTGCCGATGTTATCCAGAATAACGATTTTTGCCGTCGTACTCAGACGGATACTTTGGTTGCGTTCTTAGTCCGGTGACCACGCTTCCAAAAAAGGACTTGCTGACCTCCCTTTTCAGGGTGGACGTTTATTTGGTCCACATTTCCCTTCACGGGAGGTAAGAGTACCTTCCTTCCAGAGCCCCGCAGGCGTGAGTTTTGCCGTAGACCGGGGCCCCCTCCTTCGGGTCAGAAGAAGTTTTTTCGCGCCCCGGGCGCAGCAGGTAAAGGGTCCCGTCCCGGTAAGGTCGCTGCAGGGGCCGGAAGACGGCAGTGGCAGCACAAAACCTAAAAGGCGGAGGACAAGTCCTCCTCAGCCTGATGGGTTGCCCCCACCCGGGTTTAGGGTGGGGGGACGTCTTTTGGGTTCGCAGGCCGGTGGCTGGCTCACATTTCCGACCGCTGGGTCCGGGAAGTGGTGTCCACCGGGTACAGGATAGAGTTCAACACTCTACCCCCAGACAGGTTCTTCCCATCGAATTTAGGGCTCCCGCAGGAACGCTGGGAGGCCCTTTTTGGGGCTGTACAAGCACTCTCAGACCAGGGGGTGATCGTGCCAGTGCCTCCAGAAGAGAGGTTTCGAGGGTTCTACTCGAATCTATTCGTAGTTACCAAAGAAGGGGGGGGGGTTCGGCCTGTACTGGACCTGAAGGCCCTGAACCGGTATGTCAGGGCGCGGAAATTCCGGATGGAATCTATCCGCTCGGTCGTGGCTGCCCTCCATCAGGGGGAATTTCTGGCCTCTCTGGACGTAATGGATGCGTACCTCCATGTACCCATTCATCCACGACATCAGCGCTTCCTGCGCTTTGCGGTGGGAGACCTTCATTTTCAATTTGTGGCACTCCCCTTCGGCCTGGCCTCAGCACCTCGAGTTTTCACAACTGCTAGCCCCGGTGTTGGCGTTGCTACGACAGAGAGGCATTGCGGTAGTAGCCTACCTAGACGACCTGCTCCTGCGAGCGGAGTCTGCTTCGGCGCTGGAGGATAATGTGGGAATCACAATGACCTCACTGCAGGACTTTGGCTGGTTACTAAACCTGCAGAAGTCGTCGGTCTCTCCATCCCGTCGCCTGGAGTATCTGGGTCTAATTCTGGACACAGAGCAGGGGAAGGTGTTCCTCCCTCCAGCCAAGTTGCTGTCTCTGCAGTCGGCAGTGCGCACCCTCTTGTCGCACCGTCGGTCTTCATTACGGTTCTGTATGCGGGTGCTGGAGCTCATGGTCTCGTCGTTCGAGGTGATACCATTCGCCCAGAGTCACACTCGTCTCCTTCAGCGAGCAATTCTGGCTCGGTGGGACAGGTCCCCTCGGTCATTGAACCTTCTGATCCGTCTGAGCTCCCAGACCAGGGCGTCTCTGACCTGGTGGCTTCAGGACTCGGTCCTGATTCAGGGAAAGTTGTTCCTGCCCCTTCAGTGGGTGATCATCACCACGGATGCCAGTCTTTCAGGCTGGGGAGGGATCCTGGGGCAGCTGTCTGCCCAGGGCCGTTGGTCGGCACAGGAAGCTCGTCTCCCCATCAACGTTCTGGAACTGAGAGCAATCAGATTATGCCTTTTTCACTGGACAGTGAGATTGCAGGGTCGTCCGATTTGAATTCAATCGGACAATGCCACAGCAGTGGCTTATGTGAACCATCAGGGCGGCACAAAGAGTCCAGCAGCTGCGGCGGAGGCAGCTCTGATACTACGTTGGGCGGAACGTCCCGTTCCAGCGATCTCGGCCATTTACATTCCAGGTGTGGAGAACTGGCTGGCGGACTTTCTCAGTTGCCAGACGCTGGACCAGGGAGAGTGGTCTCTCCACCCGGAGGTGTTCAATCAAATTTGCCACAGATGGGGGATGCCGGACGTGGATCTCATGGTGTTCCGGTTCAATCACAAGGTGCACACCTTTGTGTCCAGAACGAAAGATCCGTTGTCAGTGGCCACGGACGCTCTGGTGGCCCCCTGGGGCCGTTATCGTCTTCTGTACGCCTTCCCTCCGATAAAACTGCTTCCGCGATTGATACGCAGGATAATGGCGGAGGGGATACCAATAATCCTGGTGGCTCCAGATTGGCCTCGGCACACTTGGTGCGCCGACGTGGTGCAAATGGTGGCAGATGCTCCTTGGCGGCTCCCGCTGCAAGACGATCTTCTGTCTCAGGGACCCATCTTGCACCCTGCTTTACCCTCGCTGGCTTTGACGCTTGGCTATTGAGTCCCAGGTGCTAAGAGACAGGGGAGTCGCCGACTCCGTGATCCCTACTTTGTTAAAAGCTCGCAAGTGTACTTCTCGCAAGATTTATCACCGCACCTGGAAGGCTTATATAGCTTGGTGCGAGGCGGAGGGCCATAACCCTCGCTCTTATGTCGTGTCCAGGGTCCTGACTTTTTACAATAGGGCCTGAAAAAAAAACTGGCTTTGAGTACTCTCAAGGGCCAGATATCGGCTCTGGCGATTCTATTTCAGAGACCTTTTGGCTTTTCACTCTTTGATTCGTACCTTTGTACAAGGTGAGCGACACGTGGCGCCTCGGGTGAAAGCTCCGATGGCTCCCTGGGATCTGAATTTGGTGCTTTCTGTTCTTCAGAAACCGCCTTATGAGAATATCAGGGAGATTTCCTCACAACTGCTGTCGCAGAAGGTGGCCTTTTTAGTTGCCATCACTTCCACCAGACGGGTGTCTTAAATTAGCAGCACTATCGTGTAAGTCTCCCTACTTAGTCATGCATAAGGATAAGGCGGTCTTGCGACCCTCTCCTTCCTTCCTTCCTTCCGAAGGTGGTCTCTTCTTTTCACATTAATGAAGATATTATTCTTCATTCATTGTGCCCTCGTCCATCGCACCCAAAGGAGTTTTAGTTGCATGCTTTGGACGTAGTGAGGGCCTTACGAGTGTACTTGTCTGTTACAGCTTCTTTTCAAAAAGCTGATGCCTTGTTTGTGCTGCCAGAGGGCCCGCGCAAAGGGTTGGCGGCCTCGTTGGCTACGATTTCTCATTGGATTAGAAAAACTGTGACCCATGCTTATTCTGTTCGGGGCAAGATTTACCCTTTTCCGGTCACGGCTCATTCTACCCGGGCTGTTAGCACTTCCTGGACTTTCAGACACCAGGCCTCGGTGTCACAGGTGTGCAAGGCGGCCACATGGGCCTCGGTTCACACTTTCACTAAGTTTTATAAAGTTGATGTGTTTGCATCTTCGGATGCTGCTTTTGGCCGCAAAGTTTTGCAGGCGGCAGTGTAGGCGCGTCTGGCGCCTCCTTAAGAAGTTCAGTTGGGTACTGTTGTTAGCGTTTACCCACCCCTCTTTTTGACACCGCTTGGGGACGTCCCCACATGTCATGATGTGCTGCGTCTGTCAGTGAACGATAGGAGAAAAAGGGATTTTATTTAAACTTACCGTAAAATCCTTTTCTCCGAGTTCACTGACAGACGCAGCACCCACCCCTCTGCTCTGTGCTCTGTTCTTGTACGGCTTGTGTACGAACTGAAGAGCTATGCTATGAGGGGGTTTATGTGGGAAGAGAGGACGGCCCCATGGGAGGGGCCAGCTGTTTCTTTTCCCTGCCTAGTTAACTCCTAGTGAGACAAGCATAAACCCCACACGTCATGATGAGCTGCGTCTGTCAGTGAACTCAGAGAAAAGGATTTTATGGTAAGTTTTAATAAAATCCCTTTATTTCACTATTTAAGATCCGTTCACTGTTAAAAATAAGTGTGAAATGAAACAGTCCAGTGGGTGTAAAAATATGTCCGCTTGCCACCTTCTCACTGTATCCTTACTGCGGACGAGTGCGGGGTTGTAGCAAGATGGCGGCGACAGAACGTCACTTCCGTTACAAGATATGATGGGATGCCTAATCTGATGAAACACTGGCAAGCGGTGGACCTCATAACCCACCAACTGAATAACAAAATGGATTGGAACCGCTGAGATTTTGAGACTTGAATTAGTTATTCTATACGTACCGTATATATGCATTGTAATGTACTGTACATTCAAGAATGTCACTTGACAACATCTAAGGATGTAATACGTGCGCTGATCTGACATTTGCTGTATTTACACTACATATGTATCACAATAAAGTTTTGTTTAACATAAATAAAAAAAAACACAGGCAATCGGTAGCATTTCCTTTGTCCCCCCCCATCTTCAGACTATAAATTGTAACTTTGTAGCAAGTCACAAGGTGAGCAAAAGCAGCAGAGTCTGATCTGTGTCAGACATTTGTGAGCACAGCCAAAAACTGCACAGGATTCGCATGATTGTCTCATCTCTGAGCTGGCATCTTGATCCAGTAGATGGTGACCCTGGATGATGCCTGAACAAAGATGACTCTGTGCTTCTGGAGATGAAGGCATTGTCAGAAAGGAGTACTGTGATCTTTGTAACCAGTAATTGAATACCCGGGAGTGTTACACATTATTCAGCATTTAGATATTTAACATACTTGGTCCGCTTTAATGAGATAAGGAATTGAAATCTGTATGCGGGTTAGGAGTTATGACACAGTGCCTCTGTGCTTGTTCTGAGCACCAACTCATAAAGTAAAACCCAAAGACAAGTTGGCAGTTTCTGTTCCCATATTTCTATTCTGACAGGTGCCCTTTAAAGGGGGAGCGAGTTAAAAAGCAGCTGCATGTTAATTAGACTGTCTTTTGACTTCTGTCGCGTTTAGGTCGTCTTTCGATATTCTCTTCCCTTTCTGCCAGAGGGGGTCTCTGTTATAAAGTGTTTCAGACCCCTGATGCTGAAAATGTTGAATAATGCATCTTTAATGGCAAAGTTCCACTCTTTTCCTCAATCTATTTTTAATACTGTGCACACTTTATCACTCTCATTACTAGAGTTCAGTCTTCCCTTCAGCTAGGGAAGTGGTTTTCTAGAGCTCATACATTTTAACTTGTAAAAACTGCAAACTCTTTAAAAAGTAAATGTTGCCTGAAACCAACTGTAAATTGTCTAGAGATCTTAGAGTGTAGATTGAACTTCAGAATGAAGCCCCTTGTACTGATTCTTTAGAATGAAGCCCCTTGTACTGATTCTTCAGAATGAAGCCCCTTGTACTGATTCTTTAGAATGAAGCCCCTTGTACTGATTCTTTAGAATGAAGCCCCTTGTACTGATTCTTTAGAATGAAGCCCCTTGTACTGATTCTTCAGAATGAAGCCCCTTGTACTGATTCTTCAGAATGAAAGCCCTTGTACTGATTCTTTAGAATGAAGCCCCTTGTACTGATTCTTTAGAATGAAGACCCTTGTACTGATTCTTCAGAATGAAAGCCCTTGTACTGATTCTTCAGAATGAATGCCCTTGTACTGATTCTTCAGAATGAAAGCCCTTGTACTGATTCTTCAGAATGAAAGCCCGTGTACTGATTCTTCAGAATGAAAGCCCTTGTACTGATTCTTCAGAATGAAAGCCCTTGTACTGATTCTTCAGAATGAAAGCCCTTGTACTGATTCTTCAGAATGAAAGCCCTTGTACCGATACTTCAGAATGAAAGCCCGTGTACTGATTCTTCAGAATGAAAGCCCTTGTACTGATTCTTCAGAATGAATGCCCTTGTACTGATTCTTCAGAATGAAAGCCCTTGTACTGATTCTTCAGAATGAAAGCCCGTGTACTGATTCTTCAGAATGAAAGCCCTTGTACTGATTCTTCAGAATGAAAGCCCTTGTACTGATTCTTCAGAATGAAAGCCCTTGTACCGATACTTCAGAATGAAGCCCCTTGTACTGATTCTTCAGAATGAAACCCCTTGTACTGATTCTTCAGAATGAAACCCCTTGTACTGATTCTTCAGAATGAAACCCCTTGTACTGATTCTTCAGAATGAAAGCCCTTGTACCGATACTTCAGAATGAAACCCCTTGTACAGATTCTTCAGAATGAAAGCCCTTGTACTGATTCTTCAGAATGAAACCCCTTGTACTGATTCTTCAGAATGAAAGCCCTTGTACTGATTCTTCAGAATGAAAGCCCTTGTACTGATTCTTCAGAATGAAACCCCTTGTACTGATTCTTCAGAATGAAACCCCTTGTACTGATTCTTCAGAATGAAGCCCCTTGTACTGATTCTTTAGAATGAAGACCCTTGTACTGATTCTTTAGAATGAAGACCCTTGTACTGATTCTTCAGAATGAAAGCCCTTGTACTGATTCTTCAGAATGAAAGCCCTTGTACCGATACTTCAGAATGAAAGCCCTTGTACCGATACTACAGAATGAAACCCCTTGTACTGATTCTTCAGAATGAAATCCTTTGTACTGATTCTTCAGAATGAAAGCCTTTGTACTGATTCTGCAGAATGAAAGCCCTTGTACCGATTCTTCAGAATGAAAGCCCTTGTACTGATTCTTCAGAATGAAAGCCCTTGTACTGATTCTTCAGAATGAAAGCCCTTGTACTGATTCTTCAGAATGAAAGCCCTTGTATCGATACTTCAGAATGAAGCCCCTTGTACTGATTCTTCAGAATGAAACCCCTTGTACTGATTCTTCAGAATGAAATCCTTTGTACTGATTCTGCAGAATGAAAGCCCTTGTACCGATTCTTCAGAATGAAAGCCCTTGTACTGATTCTTCAGAATGAAAGCCCTTGTACTGATTCTGAAGAATAAAAGCCCTTGTACCGATTCTTCAGAATGAAAGCCCTTGTACTGATTCTTCAGAATGAAAGCCCTTGTACTGATTCTTCAGAATGAAAGCCCTTGTACTGATTCTTCAGAATGAAAGCCCTTGTATTGATACTTCAGAATGAAGCCCCTTGTACTGATTCTTCAGAACGAAAGCCCTTGTACCGATACTTCAGAATGAAAGCCCTTGTACCGATACTACAGAATGAAACCCCTTGTACTGATTCTTCAGAATGAAATCCTTTGTACTGATTCTTCAGAATGAAAGCCCTTGTACTGATTCTTCAGAATGAAAGCCCTTGTACTGATTCTTCAGAATGAAAGCCCTTGTACTGATTCTTCAGAATGAAAGCCCTTGTATTGATACTTCAGAATGAAGCCCCTTGTACTGATTCTTCAGAACGAAAGCCCTTGTACTGATTCTTCAGAACGAAAGCCCTTGTACTGATTCTTCAGAATGAAAGCCCTTGTACTGATTCTTCAGAATGAAAGCCCTTGTACTGATTCTTCAGAATGAAAGCCCTTGCACCGATACTTCAGAATGAAGCCCCTTGTACCGATACTTCAGAATGAAGCCCCTTGTACTGATTCTTCAGAATGAAAGCCCTTGTACTGATTCTTCAGAATTAAATCCTTTGTATTGATTCTTCAGAATGAAAGCCCTTGTACTGATTCTTCAGAATGAAAGCCCTTGTACTGATTTTTCAGAATGAAAGCCCTTGCACTGATTCTTCAGAATGAAATCCTTTGTATTGATTATTCAGAATGAAAGCCCTTGTACTAATTCTTCAGAATGAAAGCCCTTGTACTGATTCTTTAGAATGAAACCCTGTGTACTGATTCTTCAGAATGAAAGCCCTTGTACTGATTCTTTAGAATGAAATCCCGTGTACTGATTCTTCAGAATGAAAGCCCTTGTACTGATTCTTCAGAATGAAGCCCCTTGTTCTGATTCTTCAGAATGAAACCCCTTGTACTGATTCAGAATTGGAGAGATCTGAGAGGGGCAGTCCACCCAAAATGGTTACTCTGACCTGAGGGTTCTCATGTCTGGTGGGGTGGGATTCTATGCTCTGTTTTGAAGAACACAAAGCTGGAACACTGCAAGGTTGGAGGAAAAAAGCTTGGTACTATGACCAGAGACTTTAATCACTGGTGTTTCCAAGCTATGCAAGATGCCACTGATTTTTCTCACTGTTAGCTGAAATATAGTGCCTTGAAAAAGTATTCATACCCCTTGAAATTTTCCACATTTTGTCAGCTTGCAACCAAAAATGTAAATGTTTTTTATTGGGATTTTATCCACGGGTGTCAAACTGGTGGCCCTTCAGCTGTTGCGGAACTACAAGTCCCATTGAGGTATTGCAAGGCTGACAGTTACAAGAATGACTTCCACAGGCAGAGGCATGATGGGACTTGTAGTTCTGCAACAACTGGAGGGCCGCCGGTTTGACACCCCTGTGATATACCAACACAAAGTGGCACAGGATTGTGAAGGGGAAGGAAAATGATAAATGGTTTTCAAAATTTTCCCCATCAGCCCCCTTATCTTTGTGTCCCCTTCAGAGCCATCAGCCCCCTTCCCCCACATGTTTGTGCCCCCATTAGAGCCATTCAACCCACACATTTGTAACCATTTCACAGTTCCCCCTTGCATGTGTGCTTTACCACTGTGCAGTGCGTCCCAGACATTGTATACACTGGCTGTGCAGACCTGTATGTGAAATGACATAGTTGAAGGAAGAATACTGGTTAACAGCGGGGCAGGAGGTGGCAACAGGTCTGCACTAAAGCACTTCATTGGTTCCTAGAATGCCCACGGTCCTAGCAGCCAATACAGTGAGACCCCAGGAGTGTTTGCGGGACCTGCGCTGTATATTGCTGGGGGTGAATATGCAGCACAGGTTCCAGAATTGGCAGGAGGACTGAAGACCGGATGTGGCCCGCGGGCCGTACTTTGGAGACCCCTGATCTGGAGGAATCGGATGGGATCAGACAAATGGACAGGCGGTCTGTTTTCATCCAATCTCCCCATAGAAGTCCGTCTCAGCACAGTGAGCAGAAACAGACCTGTCATCCGCCTGCTTAGCGACTGGGGATCAGGGGATCGATCCCCTGCTGAGCAAGCGGAATCCATCATACGGACAAGACTGTGTGAAAGGATACTTAATGCAATTGTCAATAAAAGCCTTTGACACTTCTGAAAAGCTTGTAATTATACTTCAGTATCCCATAGTAACATCTGACAAAAAGATCTAAAAACACAGAAGCAGCAGACTTTGTGAAAATGAATATTTGTGTCATTCTCATAATTGACCATGGCTGTACATAGTGTACTTTTCCTTTTGCTGCCTCATTTTTCATTGGTGGGAGCAGAAGGAATTGCAAGGTACTTTGGATGTGGAGGATTATGTGATTCGGCCACATAACAGCGCTTGGCCAATAGCCATAGCGCTGTGTAAGCTACAACTTTTTTTTTTTTTAATGTATTTTTTATTTTATTTTTGGTTTGTTTATTTTGTTTTTTATCTGTCTGCTGATACACACACATTTTATACCTAGCACATTTAAATTTTTAATTTACTGTTGACTGATTCACCAGCTCTGCTGGATGTATCCACTAGTGTTCATTTTTTTTTACCAGGCAACTAGTATTTTCTAAAAAGGTTAGCAATGATGTCCTCATATTTCTCTTAGGCAGTCCATAGATGAATGGGCTTGATTTCACCCATCAACACTGGATGCCTTGCGCAACGCTATTGTATTCTGCTGACATTGGGGGGCTTCCCAGCCGGCAGAATACAATGGTTACTGCTAGTGGGTGTAACAGTATTTGTATGTAGAAAAATCCAGAAGGCTGGTTGTACCCAATTTTATCAATAGATCAACACAATCGGCCTGGCCATACGAGGATCGAAAATTTGGCCAGTCCCTGCTGAACAGGCTGAATTTCGATCCGTGTATGGCCAGATTTAGGAAAGGTCTATGTGAAAAGCGGTTTGTTGAGGTTACTACACACCTTGCGGTTGACCTCTACATCTAAAATGTTCTCTATACTCTAAAGGCCTCCATTGCTGTATCGGGATTATGTCTGTAGACTAGGATAAGTAGAGGATAATTTGAGAAGTGGAAGTCTAACACTGATTTGTTTAGAGATCTATACAGAAAAATGGAGCCATAACATGGAAGTGCAGACATAAACTGTGATATCATGAGCTTACAAACTAGTGGATTCCTGAGGGAAAATTTTATTTTTAGAGGTCAGTTATATGTTTATATAGATGGAACTATTTCTATGTAAAATGGAAACAAAGCATCATTTTGATATCATTTTACAACCCTAGAAACCGTTGGGAACAAGAATTTATAGGGTCTTTCTAACCAGTATCTACACTTTTAGGGATCTGGCTCCATTGTTTCGCCACACTTTTCTTCCTTTTCATGTCAGTTACCAGCTGTAAACCAGAACAAGGACCCTCCCTTGAACCCGTTCCTGATTTGTTTTCATGCCCATCCAGTCCTGATATATACACATCTCTGCCACACAGAACAGCCCTGTCTGCTGGTTGAGACCTGATTCCTCTCTGCAGAGGTTCAGTTAGGCTGATGATACAATTTTTTTTTCTTCCACATGTAGAAGAAAAGAAAATTACTCGATTCCCCATCAACCCAGGCAGGGTTGTTGTATTCTGCCTGGGGGGACGACATTCCCAGGTGGCAGAATACAATGGTTACTGCCAGTGGCTATAGCCGCTGGCCGTAACCATATGTAGAAAAATCCGACATCAGTCTATCAACTTGGATGCAATCAGTCTGCCCATACATAGTTTGAATCTCGGCTGGTCCCATTGAGCCAGTGAAGATTCAAACCACCTGTGGCCGGCTTAAAGTGATTGTGAAGTCTCGAGACAGCCCTGTGTGTCCATTCAGACATGGAGCCATCCCCTCTCTCCCCTGATTGGCTAACTAACTTTGATTGACAGTCGCGGGAGCCAATGGCGCCGCTGCTGTGTCTCAGCAAAAAATGAGTAGAATCCTGGAGGGCTTAAACATTCATGGACAGAGATGGGGCTCAGGTAAGTAATTAGGGGGTGCTGGGGGGGGGGGGGGGGAGATGCTACACAGGGAAGGTTTATTATCTTAATGCATATAATGCATAATAAAAAAAATCCTTCTGCTTTTACAGCAACACTCGGGTGGGCGGTAAATCCCCGGTAAATTCAGCGGGGATTTACCGCCGTTATATAGGCGGTACGGCGCCCCCTATGCAGACGGGAGCACGGCGCTTTTAACACCCCACATGGGGTTAACACAGGGTTAAAATTGCCGGCGCACCTCGCTAGCCACTTCGGAAGCGCTGCCTATTGTTTCCAATGGACGGGGCGGTGGAGGAGCGGTGTATACACCGCTCACTGCACCTCCCCAAAGATGCTGCTTGCAGGACTTTTTGTAACATACTGCAGGCGCACCACCCCAGTGTGAAAGCACTCAGGGCTTTCACATTGGGGTCGATTGGGGGGGAATTTTGAGACACTTTACAGGCGCTATTTTTAGCTAAATAGCGCCTGTAAAGTGCCTCAGTGTGAAAGTAGCCTCACAGGTCTTTGTCCTACCTCCACTCTTTTACCAAACCGTGAAAGGAGAAGTTTCTGACTGATGAGCTCATCTCCCTCTTACTCTTCTGTCTCCTCCTACCAGCATGTTTCTTATGAGCACTGCGGAAAAATGGATTGACTTCTTGACCTGCTACTCCCTCACTCAGTCTGAGCTCCGCTGTATAGGGACTGCGAGAGACTAATACCAAGTCAATTTTAGGTACTTGCATTGCTTGCATTTAAAAAATACATTTAGTAAAATATACAGAGCTGCATGCATTTGTGGCTTCTATTTGCACGAAGTTCACCTCTAATTTGATTTTGCCTACTAAGTGAACCTGAAGTCTGTACAAACATGGTGGTGCTATCGCTATGTCATAGGAGGGACCCCAGGCACTTTATGTATATATCTTGGTATGAGACCCCAAACTGATAATTCTGGGGTGACCTCTGGTATGCAGATATAAATTTTCCAATCCTTCACTGTACTGCCCTGCCTGGTGCCTACATTTTTTTGAAAATCTGCCCCCACCAGCCTGTCTTCATAGTGCAGCAGCCTTATTTATTCTTAGGCCTCATGCACACAGGATGTTAAAAAAACACCCTAAAAACGTCAGTAGCTTTTATTGACTTTTTCAGCTTTTTTGCGCGTTTTTCCACGCTAGCTTTAAGCCGCGTTTCTCATGCCTCTATCAAATCAATGGTTCCCTATGGCCCATTGATTTGAATAGAAGTTGCACCAGAAGTCGGATCATGGTGATCTGACTTGCGGTACGACTTGTGTGCTGAGGATCTTGAAGGGGAACCCCGCAAACATTACAATTTTTTTTTTTTTTTTACGTAGGGTCCCCACCCCCAAGAAGATACCAGACCCTTTGGTCTGGCATGGATTTTAAGGGGAACCCCTCGCCAAAAATAAAAATAAAAAAATGGCGTGGGTTTCCCCCAAAATACACACCAGACCCTTATCCGAACACGCAGCCTGGCAGGCCAAGAAAGGGGGTGGGGAAGAGCGAGCGCCCCCCCCCCTCCTGGACCACACCAGGCCACATGCTCTTAACATAGGGGGGGGGTAGGTGCTTTAGGGCCTTATCCTGACAACCCTTGCAGGTGGTTGTCGGGGTCTGTGGTCGGGGGCTTATGATGTCATAAGCGGCAGAGCTTCCGGATGACGTCAGCGGCTGGCCCTGCCCCATGCGAATATAAGTCACGGAGACACCATTCGTGCGGGAGATTGTGTCAACATGGGAAGAAGAGCAGAGGGAGAAGACAGCGGCAAAAGAGCAGAAGACCGAGCAGAAGATAGAATGCCCCGCAAAAGGGCAGAAGAAAGAAGACGCCAGAGAGGGGAGAAGATGCCAGAGCTGATTTAATAAAATATTTTAAAAAGCTGTGTAGTGTGTTTGTTTTTTTTTTTACACTTTTTTTTCTTTTTAGGTGAATGGGTAGGGGTACGATGTACCTCCATACTCATTCACATACGGTGGGGGCCAGGGATCTGGGAGCCCCCTTGTTAAAGGGGCTTCCAGATTCCGATAAGCCCCTGCCTGCAGACCCCGACAACCACCGGAAAGGGTTGTTGGGAAGAGGCCCTTATCCTCAACATGGGGACAAGGTGCTTTAGGGTGGGGGGGGCGCAAGCCCCCCGCCCCAAAGCATCTACCCCCCCCTTGTGGTCTGGTATGGTCCAGGAGGCGGGGGGGGGCGCTCGCTCATCCCCACCCCCTTTCCTGGCCTACCAAGCTGCGTCCTCGGATAAGGGTCTGGTAAGGATTTTTGAGGGGCCCCCACGCAAATTTTTTTTTTTTCATTTTTGTGGGGTTCCCCTTCAAGATCCTCAGCACACAAGTCGTGCCGCAAGTCTGATCTGAAGAAGATCTGACTTCTGGTGCGACTTCTATTCAAATCAATGGGCTCCCATAGGGAACAATGGATTTTTAATAGAGACAGAGAAAAACCTGACGAGGCTTAACGCTGTGTATACAACGTTAAGCCACGCTATTGCGCGTTTTTCAGCGTTAGACCGTTTTTACAGCTGAAAACCGTCTCTCAGAACCCACTGGTCTTTGTATTTTTTTTTTTTTTACAGCTCAAAAACGCCCCAGCCAAAAACAGTTGACAACAGCTTATGTGTGTATGAACACATAGGATAACATTATGGAGAGTTTATTGACTGTACAAAAAAAAAATGTCTGCAGCTAAAAACAGCTGCTGTAAAAACGTCCGAAAACATCCTGTGTGCATGAGGCCTTATGGATAAACCATACTCTGCCACGTGGCTAGAGGTCTATATAAAGTGAGGTTGTCATAATCCCTGCCCTCAAGGAGCTTACAATCTAAGCTCCTAGACCTAGAGGGAAGGAACTGATGTGAATGTACAATATATATGTAAAGCGCTGCATAAATTGACAGCGCTATATAAGTACCTGAAATAATAATAATAACAAGATCCTGGATATAATATAACAAATATTTGTAATAACAATTACACAGGACATGCACCAAACTGTCCTCATAGATAGAATTCTGGCAGAACTTGTAATACGAGGTGTGGTGGCAGTCTTGGATTTTTAAGGTTGTTTATTTTTTTTTTTTATAACCCTGTATGTATTCTTAAACTGCATGTGCTGAGATAAGTGCTTTTATTTACAAAAGGAATAGGTTCCTGTGTATTGGGTACATTCATCACAAAGGTTATTGACCTCCTAATAGAATCCATGACAATGATATTCTCATTCGTTGTTTAGGAGGATCAGATACAGCGGAAGAAAAGAGAGGAAAGGCTGGAGCAGATGCGACATAATATTCAACTGAAGTTTGCCTCCAAGAGAAAGGTAAGAGCTTTAAGAAAATGGGGAAAATTAAATTTGCTGCAAATCTCTGCCAAAGATTCGAAGGAAGCCACCTTTATCTGGCACTCATGGGTTTCCATCCAGAAATGGAAGCATCCAGAGGCGTAACTAGAACCTTCAGGGCCCCGGTGCAAGAAATTATGAAGGGCCCCCCTGACCAGGGCCCTTCCCTCTTCCCACTGATCCTGGGGCCCTTTACTCCCATCACAGGTCCCTTTGTTACCGTCCCGCAGCGGCACCCTTTCACAAGTTCTGCAGCGGGCCCGCTTACTGCCATCTTTGGGCCTCCCCATGGTGGTAAAATGCCAGGGCCCGGTCGCAATTGCAACCTTTGAAATCCTGATAGTTCCCTCACTGGTGTCAGTAGTTTTAATTTTTTATTTTTTTTTTACCATTTAATTTTATTTCTTTTACAATTTTATTTTTATTTTTTTACAATTTTTTTTTTTTATTTATTTTTTTTTTTTTTTTAGGAGCTCTGTTGGGGGGCTCTAAACAAACCTCAGCCCTCAATCTCCCATCTGTGTAACCTCAACTGCACATAATGAATGGACAGGAATAGTTGAGTACCAAGCCTCCTTGATGACTGTGGTCACTCCCTTGATAGTCCTAAAGTTTCCAACGTTAACGCTGGCCCGGGACCGTAAAATGGTGGTACCCCTCCGGGTTTCTACCGTCATTCGCCCGGGCGACGTCTTGAACACTTTCCCACGGCGACGCCCTGCCATTGTTTCCCTGGACACTACCCTCATTTCCCGGGGTCCTAGTCACCCTTCTCCCTTCCCGGGAC
>BLSH010316379.1:683988-719950 GCA_018402905.1 Glandirana rugosa | reverse complement strand
CCCCCCCCCCCCCCCCCCGGCTCCCACATCACTGGACTTGATTGACCGCAGGGGAGCCAATGGCTCCCCTGCGATCAATCTATCCAATGAGGACCCGAGACACCGGCTGGAGCTGCTCAGGTAAGTAAACGAGGGGTCTGGGGGGCTGCTGCAACAGAAAAGGTTTTTCACCTTAAGGAGGAAGTAAACCCCATCTATATACCCCTGCAAAGCAGAAACATAATGGGCTACTATGCATCGCGTAGTAGCCCATTATGTGTCACTTACCTGCAAATGAAGCCTGCATAGTCCAGGGATTTCCCCAGTGCTGGCAGCGTCCATCTTCAGCCCCTCTTCCTTCTGGGGCTGCAACTCAGGCTCTGTGACTGACTGGAACCGCGTGACGTCACTCCCGCGCATGCACGCGGGAGCCGCCAGTCACGGCACAATCGCAGTGAAGAAACAGCACGGAGGCCGTTTCTTCACTGTGCATGTGCCCGGTGACGTAGGCACACGCAGTACACTGTATATCTCCTAAACCGTGCCGGTTTGGGAGATATTACAGGGCACCTACAGGTAAGCCTTATTATAGGCTTACCTGTAGGTTAAAGTGGTAGTCAGGAGTTGACAACCACTTTAATGCATAGAATGCATTAAGGTGAAAACCGGGAGAGTTTACAACCCCTTTAAGGTTGACAGTTGTAGGGCTTCCACTGAGTCCTTAAAATAGAAATTAAATGCAGCAGCAAATTATACAATTCATATCTAGTCTTTCGGCACTGCAGTTCTGTTAGTGTTATATTACATGCACTGATTTTGGGGTTAAGCAGGTGTCTAGACAACATAGAAATGATGAGGCAGAGTAAACCCTTGTGTGCAGAAGCAGAGGGAAAACTTCTAAGAGAACTTTACTGTAAGCAGGGCACCTGTAGTCTTGGTGTAGCGTGGGTAGAGCAACTGTATTGACATTGATAGCTGCAAGGGATCGATAAAATATTTTTTATATCTAGATGGCGGCCATGATAATCATTACTTATTTGAATATGATGCCATGTTTAAACATACCTATTCATTGTGTGCTTGCAGGTTGGATGAGGAAGATGATTTGGAAGAAGAGCATGTGACCAAGGTTAGTAAGCAGTTGCAGATCGCATTGGGCCTCAAGCACCACAAATGTCAGACAGGTAATGTTGTACAGTACAATAAGTCAACTGTAACATTTTTCTTTTAGAGCCCTTTCACACTGAGGAGGTTTTCAAGCCATTTTGCGTTAAAAAAAATAAAGTGCCTGAAAAGCCCAAGAAAAATGATTCCCGTTAAAATCAATGAATGCTTTCACACTGGGGCGATGCGCTGGCAGTGCGGTGACAAAATCCTGCATGCAGCATCTTTGGAGCATGTTTGGAGAGCTAAAAAAAGTGTCCCAAAAACCGCTCGTCTCCATTGAAATGAATGAAAAACGCCTTAAAAATGCCTCATTGATTTTGGTGCAGTTTTTGAGTTGTGTCCTTTTTTAAAAACTGCAATAGCGCTCAGTGTTTTACTGGCCGTTTTGAAGCGAACCAGTGTGAAAGGGGCTTAAGTCTCTCTACCTTATTTAGTAAGTCCATGCAGAGAGAACCTGATGTAGAAAGTGTTGAACCATAAGCAACAAGATATATTTATTGCTAGATCACTGATTGAGATCTGGCTATTACCACATTGCGTATATTTGCCTTTTAAATAGCACAGAGCTGAGTCATATCCCAGAGCAACTAAAATGAGTGCATCTGATATAAATAACCAGGATACTAATTGGAAGCCTTATGGGGATAGAATATTAAAAACTGCCGATAGATATGTACTAGAAAATAGAAAGTGGAAAATTGTTTTAAAGTTGTCTAAAGCAGTGGTTCTCAACCTTTGTAAAACAATGGCTTGATAAAATCTACACTTACAATACAATGCCCAATACACCCAATACAATTAGACTCATCATTCTGTAACTTCCATAAGAGATCCAAGGAATGCAAACTGATCACGCAAGCATTGATCTGCTTCTGTGCTTTGCTAAGTTTAAGGAAAGAGGGGGACTGGCAGGATGAAAAAGGTATTTCTCGTTTATTAATTCATTCAGTTAAAGACCAAACAAACGCATATGTAAAAGAAAAAAATAGGGGAAACATACTTTTTGTTAATGAAGAAATTGAGGACAAAAAGAGAATTTTAACTAAAGCGTGATTTTGAAGAAGAAAAAAAAACTTAATTAACAAAAAGTAAAATTCATGTATAGCTGTCAAACATACAGAAGAGGCCTATGGATACATTGCAGTAACCATTAAAATAAGTTTGCACAACTCTTTTTAATTTTTATTGCAATTGATTCCTAGGTCATTACTGTTTTTCCAAGTTTCTTAAATCCTCCCTTCTTTTTTTTTTATCCTTCTTTTTATGTATTTTATTTACTCCTTGTTATTTGGAAGTTGCCTGCTGCCGCTTCTGTTCTGCTTCTATACAGGCTGCTGAAGAAGCAGTGATCCATTCACTTGGCGCTGTAGCTCCTCTCAATAACCTGCATCCTGCTTAGCCTACCAGACTAACCAACACATTATAACCAAGCAGTACCGCACTGCTAGGACTGTGTTAGCAGTAGCCGTCAAGCAGAGGCTTGGGGTGGGGAAGCATTCCATGTAGACACAGAGATGAAAACCATGGGCTCCTGGTAGAAACAAAGAAGAAGAAAGTCCCACAAAGCCCCCCCCCCTTTCTTTTTTTTTTTTTTTACATGGGCTCCTGGTAGTTGTCCAGCCACAACCCAGCAGGAATAAGGCTGTGGCCTGGGGGTTGAGAACATTTTGTCTAAAGAAAAACTTTGTTGTGGATGTAGTGTGGAAAGATTAGAACCTGCAAGTTTTTATCCCAACATTTGAGTTGTCACCAAAACAAGAATATAGGGGAAATCTTCCAATCAGGACTCCAATTCTGGTGATGGCTGTCTAAGGACCTGCTTATATTTGTGGTTGGGGGGAGTTTAAAACATGTGGCTGAAACTAATTTTTACTGTTCCCTAGTTGCTCCCCCTTAAGCTAGAAAGACAGTGGCGGGGGGTCTACACGTGGCGTGGCCGCAATGCTTTGCTTCGGGCTGGAGCAGCAATAATACTTTTTTTTTTTACCATTTTTAAGTTCATACAAAATGAGAAATTAAAATGTAATACCTGAATCATGAATTTTCTATCATCTGAGTCCAGAATCTGGTCTCCCCTATAAACACTGTACATTGCACTGTACACCATATATTGCGGTCTGTGCCCCCCCCCAACTTCCTATTTAGTGATAACATTGTCACCAGAGCAGGAAGTCAGGTCAGATCTCCCATGAAGACCACAGGCAGCAGTAAAAGACCAAACACAGATTCTTACCTTCACCACTCTACCCTAAACTCAAAGGAACAAACTTTTGGGTGGGCTTATATTGTAAACTATAATAAAGATTAGCAGCAATACTTAATAAGAGTATTGCATTTCTGCAATGTTTGCATCTTAGATGATGTAGAGTTACCAGAAGCCAATGTGTATCCACAGCCACAGCATTTGTTTTGGTTTTGACTAGGGTGGGTAGTGGTTAAAGAGGAAGTAAACCCTGATGGATTTTACTTCCTCTTTATTACCCTGCAATGTAAAAGCATAATGGGCTACTATGCATCGCATATTTGCCCATTATGTGGCACTTACCTGCAATGGAAGCCCGTAATGTTACCGCTCCAGGCCGCGTCCATCTTCTGCCCCTCTTCCTTCCGGGGCCACGGACTCCGGCTCTGTGACTGGCCAGAGTCGAATGACGTCACTTCTGCGCATGCGTGCGGGAGCCGCCAATCTCAGCATGATCTTAGTGAAGAAACGGCACAGAGGCTGTTTCTTCACTGCGCATGTGCCCCATGACTTGCAGGTTTAGGAGATATGCAGGGAACCTACAGGTAAGCCTTATTATAGGTTTACCTATAGGTTAAAGTGGTTGTAATGGATTGACTGCTGTCTGCATTGCACTAATGTGAGCGTATTGTTTTTTGTTTCTGCACAGATTTATTACTGCAGCCGCACTCATTCTCAGCTTTCCCAGTTTGTCCATGAGCTTCAGAAAAGCCCCTTTGGAAAGGAGACTAGGCTGGTTTCTCTGGGATCTCGTCAGGTACTTACACACATGTCTGTGCGATTTCTAAATCTGCTTTTCCCTTGAGTGAAAGAAGTAAGTGTGTCTGTGTCTGTGTGTGTGTGTGTATGTGTGTGTGTGTGTATGTGTGTGTGTGTGTGTGTGTGTGTGTGTGTGTGTGTGTGTGTAATAAATATATATATATATATATATATATATATATATATATATATATATATATATATACACACACACACACACACACGTACAGTATCTCACATATATAATATATAAATAAATAGTATCTCCAAGTCCATGCATTCCTTCATCGACCATTCTATACCCGAGACTGGGAGCGAGAATTGGGTATTAAACTGACCGGGGAAGAATGGGATAAAGTCTTTTGCTATACGTTCAAGTCAACCATAGCTTCTTTATCACAAGAAAGAGAAATTATAAAATAATAACAAGATGATATCGCTGCCCGGCACTATTAAACAAATTCAACTCAGCCACACCGGATAAATGTTGGAGATGTGGCGAAACTGGTAACACATACCTACATATGTGGTGGGCCTGCCCAGCAATAAAGCCATTCTGGTCCATTATCTTTCACTTAAGCTACATGATCATAGGTAAGAAATGGCCAGAAACACCAGAGGTAGCTTTACTATCTCTGACCTAGGGATCATCTACTTCCATGAAAAATTCGATATTTAGATTCTTACTGATGGCAGGCAGAGCTTTGATATCCAGACACTGGAAATCAACAAGAATACCGTCAATAAGGGAATGGGTCACTGAAGTGAATCGTACTATGCGCATGGAAAAGTTGTTAGCTGCTGACAAGGACAATGTGTCTAAATTTCGGGAAATTTGGTCCCCTTGGGTGCAGTTTCTTGAATCCCCTGCGCTACTGGCCTTCATAGACCAATAGAAATAGATTTTGCGGCTTGGTAGAATGACTGGCCAGCCCTCTTTACTGGACGCCCCCCCCCTTTTTTTTTTCCTCTCTTCCTTTTTTTTTTTTTTTTTCTTTTTCCCTCCCCTTCTCCTCCACTTCTATTTCTTTTTTTTTTTTTTTAACAATAATTAATAAGCATATATTAATGATTGAATCCAGATGGCTCGCTGTACGGTAATGCAGGTTTTGAGCTGTAACATATATTTATGGTGGTGAGCACCGGACAGAGATAATATTAATAGGGAGAAATGATGTTGTTATGATATCTCTATTTCTCTTTCGTTCGTTGACGGACGCAGCCTCTTAATCTTGACATGTGGGGTATGCACCTTTTACCAGGAGTAGACTAGGCAGAACATAGTTCAGACAAAAAGCAAGCTAGCCCCTCCCAGGGGGCAGTCCTCACTCTGCATAACCCCCTCCGCCCTGCTAGCACTTCAGTTTTATCTGCCTAGTGCAAGGAGTAGGACCTGGCTCCCTGCTGGGATCTGCGGTTCCCCAATTTTTTGTTTTTGCTCAAGCTATCTGATGAAGAATGCAATCAAGCAGCCGGCTGGGTGTCAGGCTGGAGATCTTTAGGTCCAGGTAGTCTCCCCAGCGCGGCCAACGGATGCGAGCCGTCCCTTAGCTGCTTGCGGGGTCGGCCGCATCGGGCCCCGTTCTGTGCAGGGCGGCCAGCCTGTTAAACTTCCCGCCAGCACACTGAGTGACCGGGCTGCGGCTCGCGTCAAGGTGTCGCATGGCCAGCAGCTCCCTCCCCACCTGTAGGGGCGGCAGGTCTGTCTCGGGTGGCTACCCGCTGCGCCCGTCTGGAAGGGTGAGTATGCTTCCCCCCCCTCGGGGGTGCGGGGGGGGGGGCTGGCTGGTGCCCCCCCCGTCTGGGTGTAGGTGGTTCTGGTTGTCCCCCTCACCCCCCCCTGCTGCATCACGCTGCAATTCCGCCTCCATTGCTGCTGTTCTGGGTCCCCTGGCCATGCGGCGATAGACTCCATTGTTTCGGGGCCGGCCGCCATTTTTCCGGAGTCGCGCCCATTTTGTGGTGGTTTTGGCTTCTAGTGATCGCTCGGTGGCCATTTTTGGTTGGTCTTCTGATGGCAAATAGCTTGCTTTGGCGCCGTTTCCTCATTCTGGATGGCGCAGTTGACACGTGTGGGGGAGCTCGCAGCAGCAGCAGTGGAGGCAGATACGGCCGACTTTCAGCAAGTATAGCTGGCTTCTCCCTGGGGTGCTGGTAGCTGCGCAGTGCGGGTCCTCCTGTGCATTTCCGGGCCACTGTGCGGGGGCAGCTGAGGGGTGGCTTTTTGGCGGGCGTGCGGCCTGTAGGCCTCACAAGTGTTCCGGGGGGCAATGGTGGCTGAACCGGGAGGGTATGTCGCATAAGTCTCCGCGGAGGCTCCGGCGGCGCTGGGACCTGTAGTCCCAATAGACAAACTGAATTCTGGAGGAGCTTCTCGCCCGGGTGGAACCGGTCCGTGGTAGGGGGGTGGTGAAGAAGCGTTCACCCCCTCCCCCATCCTCTGAGGAGGATTCAGAGCCGGAAAGGGGTTATGTGGTCACAGGGACCCCCGTGGATCTGTCAGATGGAGAATTGGACCCTTCTGACAGTGAGGAGGAGCAGGGGGCCACCGTAGCGTGGGAAAAGGCATTGGTGGGCTCCCTGGTGGCTGCCATCCACTGCGTTTGGGCCAGGCTGGTGCTTCGCAGGAGGCAGCTTACGCCTTTAGGGTCCCATAGGCCGGCTTGGGCTTCTAAGGTTTTCCCTTATGTGCCATATTTTGATCAGTTTGTCTACAAGGAATGGCAGCGTCCTCAGAATTCTTTCGCATTACCAAAATGCTTTTCTGTGCGCTATCCTTTTGAGGATAGCTTGTTGCAGAAGTGGGTGTCCCCCCGTGGTAGACCCGCCGGTGGCCCGTCTGAACAAGGTTACCACTATCCAGATGGAGGGTTCTCCATCTTTTTAAAATCCAGCCGACAGGCGGACAGAGGCGGTGTCCAAGGCTATGTCCCTGGTGGTGGGGGCGGCCATGTGGCCGGTACTGGCGTAATCGATGGTGGCGCAGATGCTCATGGAGTGGGCGACAGTGTTGCACAAGGATTTGGGGGACCTCGTGTTTCCTTCGGGGTCGGTGCAGCTGGCTGACCAGCTTGCGCAGGGTCTCAGGTACCTCTGCGATGCGGCCTTGGACGTAGCTCCCATGCTGTCAAAACTGGCAGTTTTTGCAATCATCATTAGACGGAGGCTGTGGCTAAGGTGCTGGTTGGGCGACTATGCGTCGAAAAAAGGCCTCACGGACCTGCCGTTTCAGGGCAGTTGGCTGTCCGGGATTTCCCTGGATGAGATCATTAAGGATTTAACTGGGGGGAAGAGTACTTTTCTTCCGGAACCCAAGCAGCGGGAGCAACGCCGAAAACAGGGTCCCTCTTTCTCTACCCAGAAGCGTTTTTTTTCGTGCGCCCGGTGCAGCGGGCACAGTAATCAGTCCGGCAAGGCTGCCGCAGGGAACCAGAAGTGTCCCTGGCAGCGCAAGTACGGAAAGACGGAGGAGAAGCCCGCCTCCTCATGATGGGTTCCCCCGACGCTCGGGTGGGGGGCCAGCTTCTGGAGTTCGCGGCCCGGTGGACCGCCCGCATCTTTGGGTGCGAGAGGTGGTGTCATCCGGGTACAAGAGAGAGTTCTGTACCCTGCCCCCCGGACAGGTTCTTCCCCTCAAATCTGAGACTCCATCCGGGGCGGCGGCAAGCTCTGTTTGGGGCTGTCCAGGCTCTGTTCGAGCAGGGTGATTGTCCCTGTCCCTCCTGCGGAACGGTTCCGCGGGTTTTATTCCAACCTCTTTGTGGTTCCAAAGAAGGATGGAGTCAGGCCGGTTCTGGACCTAAAGGTGCTCATTCACTTCGTGAAGGTGCGCAAATTCAGGATGGAGTCAGTCTGTTCTGTCGGGGTCATGCTGCGCCAAGGGGATTTCCTGGCTTCTCTGGACATCAGGGACGCGTACCTCCACTTTCCCATTTGTGTTTGGCATCAGCGTTTCCTGCGTTTCCCGGTGGGGGACCTCCACTACCAATTTGTGGCTCTCCCCTTTGGCTTAGCCTCCGCTCTGTGAGTCTTCACCAAGCTGTTGGCTCCGGTGCTGGCTCTGCTGCGGCAGAGGGGCATTGTGGTGGCATATCTTGACGATCTGCTCCTGAGGGCGGAGTCGGCTCCTGCCCTGGAAGACAACATCTCGATCATCCTGGCCTCCCTGCGGGACTTCGGCTAGTTGATCAACCTTCAGAAATCGACGCTGGTCCCATCGTGCTGCCTAGAATATCTGGGCCTGACCACCATGCTCAAGCCGTGGGATCTGAACCTGGTACTTTCAGTACTGCAGAAGCCGCCATATGAGAAGATCAGAGACATTTCTTTGCTGTTGCTCTCGCAAAAGGTGGCCTTATTGGTGGCCATCACATCCGCCAGGCAGGTGTTTTAGTTGGCGGCTTTGTCTTGTAGGTCTCCCTACTTGGTCCTGCATAAGGACAAGGCGGTGCTGCGCCCATCCCCTTCGTTTCTACCGAAGGTGGTTTCCTCTTTTCACATTATTGTCCTTCCTTCTTTGTGTCCGCGCCCGTCACATCCTAGGGAGGTTGCTTTGTACTCATTTGATGTGGTTAGGGCTCTGCGGGTGTATTTGTCGACCACTGCCTCCTTCCGGAGTTCGGATGCGCTGTTTGTGATGGCGGATGGACCACGCAAAGGGCTGGGGGCCTCGTCGGCCACTATCTTGCGTTGGATCAGACAGACTGTGACCCGTGCGTATGAGGTTGGGGGTCAAGAACCCCCTTTTCCGGTCACGGCTCATTCCACGAGGACGATTAGTACTTCCTGGGCTTTCCGACACCAAGCGTCGGTGTCTCAGGTGTGCAAGGCTGCCACTTGGACCTCTGTGCACACCTTTGCTAAGTTTTACAAAGTTGATGTGTCAGCATCTGCGGATACTGCTTTTGGCCACAAAGTTTTGTTGTCTAGCGCCTCCCGGAGAGTTTCTGTTGGGTACAGTTGTTATTGTGTTACCCACCCCTCTTTTGTTTGACACTGCTTTGGGACGTCCCCACATGTCAAGAATAGGAGTCCGCGTCCGTCAATGAACGAAAGAGAAAATAGGATTTTTTGACTTACCGTAAAATCCTTTTCTCAGAGTTCATTGACGGACGCAGCACCCACCCCTCTGTGTTCTGAGTTTGTACTGCTTTTTATGAACTGAAGTGCTAGCAGGGCGGAGGGGGTTATGCAGAGTGAGGACTGTCCCCTGGGAGGGGCTAGCTTGCTTCTTGTCTGAACTATGTTCTGCCTGGTCTACTCCTGGTAAAAGGTGCATACCCCACATGTCAAGATTAAGAGGCTGCGTCTGTCAATGAACTCAGAGAAAAGGATTTTACGGTAAGTCAAAAAATCCTATTTTTTCTTTTGTATGGTAAATTTAATAAAAATATATTAAAAAGTGTAAAGAAAAAATAAAAGAGAAGGAAGAGGGAAGAAGGGAAGAAAAAACAAAAAACAAAAGAAAACAAAAACGCTCATTCATAAAATCATCACCGCATGTACACTGGGAATCAGACCTGGGTCAGTTCTTTACCGAAGATCAATGGCAAAGAGCACTTAGAACAATATACAGGGCTACTAAATGCGCTGCCCTATGGGAACTCACCCAAAAAATCTCCTTAAGGTGGTAACTCACACCTACTAAACTTGCATTCTTCAGTCCAAAACACCCAGACTCATGCCGGAGATGTAACTCGGCCAAAGGAGACCTGCACCATATACTATGGGCATACCCCAATATCCAGCCATATTGGAAAAAAAATTTCCTTATAACTGAAGACATCACACAAGGGCCGATAACACAGACACCCTCCCTTGCTTTGCTCAAATTGACGTCTAAACTAATCCCTAAACCCTACAGACACATAATAACCCACATTCTACTCGCAGTTAGACTAAGCCCAACAAGGTTGTGGAAATCTGATAAAGCCCCATCTATTACACAAACTCTGGAAATGGTAAATACACACCTCTGCTATGAATGAATTATGGCCTCCAGTGTTGGCCAACTTGCTAAAACATGAACAGATTGGTTACCATGGTCGAAAACAGCACAATTCTTAGAATAGGCATAGATCTACCACACACGCTATCTAACAAGTGACGAAAAGGCCCTCTCTTTCTTCCTCTCTTTGCTACACATTAGCAAATTAAATGGACCAAAAAAACCCCACCTCCGATGCACAAATTTGATCTCACAGGGGTGCTCGGAGGTAGGGTGACTAAGAACCATACAACAAGATGTAATAACCATCTCATTTGCATGAGGTTCTCTGGATGGAGCCCACCATTATACTGTTATGCTGTAATTTACGTATTTAATGGTTAATTGTTAAAGATGTTATTTGTCAACAATTCTTCCACTAATAATGTAAATATTGTTGTTCTCTGTACTCACAATTTTCTAGCAATACAATGTTACTGCTGTAAACCTTTTCTTTGCGAAAACCCAAATAGAAAATATAAAAAGTACCTCACAAAAGTGAGTACACCCCTCACATTTTTGTAAATATTTTATTCTATCTTTTCATGTGACAACACTGAAGAAATAACACTTTGCTACAATGTAAAGTAGTGAGTGCACAGCTTGTATAACAGTGTAAATTTTCTGTCCTCTCAAAATAACTCAACACACAGCCATTAATGTCTAAACCGCTGGCAACAAAAGTGAGTACCCTCATAAGTGAAAATGTCCAAATTGAGCCCAAAGTGTCAATATTTTGTGTGGCCACCATTATTTTCCAGCACTGCCTTAACCCTCTTGGGCATGGAGTTCACCAGAGCTTCACAGGTTGTCACCGGAGTCCTCTTCCACTCCTCCATGATGATATCACGGAGCTGGTGGATTTTGGAGACCTTACCTTCCGTTTGAGGATGCCCCACAGATGCTCAATAAGCTTTAGGTCAGGAGACTTGGCTTGGCCAGTCCATCACCTTTACACTCAGCTTCTTTAGCAAGGCAGTGGTCGTCTTCGAGGTGTGTGGGGTCGTTATCATGTTGGACTACTACCCTGCAGCCCAGTCTCTGAAGGGAGGGGATCATGCTCTGATTCAGTATGTCACAGTATATGTTGGCATTCATGGTTCTCTCAATGAACTGTAGCTCCCCAGTGCCGGCAGCACTCATGTAGCCCCAGACCATGACCCTCCCACCACCATGCTTGACCGTAGGCAAGACACACTTGTCTTTGTACTCCTCACTATCTTAACTAAGTAAGTTTATCTTGGTCTCATCAGACCACAGGACATGGTTCCAGTAATCCATGTCCTTAGTCTGCTTGTCTTCAGCAAACTGTTGGCATGCTTTCTTGTGCATCCTCTTTAGAAGAGGCTTCCTTCTGGGACGACAGCCATGCAGACCATTTTGATGCAGTGTGCGGCGTATGGTCTAAGCACTGACAGGCCGCCCCCCCCCCCCACACACACACACCGTCAACCTCTGTAGCAATGCTGGCAGCACTCCTACGTCTATTTCCCAAAGACAACCTATGGATATGACGCTGAGCACCTGCATTCAACTTCTTTGGTTGACCATGGCGAGGCCTGTTCTGAGTCGAACCTGTCCTGTTAATCCACTGTATGGTCTTGGCCACCATTCAGTTTTAGGGTCTAGGCAATCTTCTTATAGCCTAGGCCATCTTTATGTGGATCAACAGAGAGTTCTTTGCCATGAGGTGCCATGTTAAACTTCCAGTGGCCAGTATGAGAGAGTGAGAGCGATAACACCAAATTTAACAACCTGCTCCCCATTCACACCTGAGATCTTGTAACACTACCGAGTCACATGACACCGGGGATGGAGGGAAAATGGCTAATTGGGCCCAATTTGGATATTTTCACTTAGGGGTGTTCTCACTTTTGTTGCCAACAGTTTAGACATGAAAGGCTGTGTGTTGAGTTATTTTAACCGCTTGCCGACCGCTGGTCGGCAATTGACGGCGACAGAATGGCTCTGTAACGCAAATCGCCGTCATACGTGTGTACAGGGGGGGCCAGGGAGCGGGTGCGGCGGCTTCGATTGCCGCCGGCCACCCGCGATGCCCCCCCCGGAGCGAATGAGCGGAGGTCCGTGTAAGTAAACACGGACCTCCGCTCTGTGTGAGGGGGAAGGGCTGTGATCACAGCCTTCCCATACATGAAGGCTGTGACCACTTCCCTTCCCCAGCTAGGCAAGCCCCCCTACAGTTAGAACACGCCCAGGGAACATACTTAACCCTTAGTGCGCCCCCTGCAGGTTAACCCCTTCACTGCCAATGGCATTTACACAGTAATCAGTGCATTTTTATAGCACTGATCGCTGTATAAATGCCAATGGTCCCAAAAAAGTGTCAAAACGTTCCGACATGTCCGCCCCAATATCGCAGTACCGCAAAAAATCGCAGATCACCGCCATTACTAGTAAAAAATAAAAAAAAATAAAAACCCCAAAAATGAATTCTCATCATCCGTAAACACGGACACTTTTGCGCAAACCAATCAATAAACGCCGATTGCGTTTTTTTTTATCGCAAATATGATGAAGAATATAAATTGGCCAAAAACGGTGAAAAAAAATGTTTTTTTATATCTTTTTTTTGGATTTGTATGTTAGCAAAAAGTAAGAAATTTGGGTTTTTTTGCAAAATTGTCGCTCTTCTTTTGTTTATAGCGGCGATCAGAAATGACGCAGCGGTGATCAAATACCACCAAAAGAAAGCTCTATTTGTGGGAAAAAAAGGACGCAAATTTCGTTTGGGTACAACGTCGCACGACCGCGCAATTGTCAGTTAAAGCGACGCAGCGCCGAATCGCAAAAAGGGCTCCGGTCCTAAAGCTGGAAATCCTTCCGGTCCTTAAGTGGTTAAGGGGACAGCAAATTTACACTGTTATACAAGCTGAACCCTCACTACTTTGTAGCAAAGTGTCATTAATTCAGTGTTGTCACATGAAAAGATATAATAAAATATTTACCAAAATGTGAGGGGTGTAGTGTACTCACTTTTGTGAGATACTGTATGTGTAAAATGTATTCAACATTCAACTTTCTGTCCTTAGAGTGACAAGTGAAAATACTTGGTGTTTTGTATGTGCAGGGGTGGGGTGCAGATCGGTCACAGTGGACTGATCTCCTGATTTGAAATACAAACATGTCTTGCTCTTTTCATGTCCATTACATTGGGGGAGGGGGGGGGGGATTGGGAGAATTTGTAGTTTACAGTAGGACACAGCATTTCTGGCGGAATAAACAGCCACCATATTTTCTGGTGTATAAGGCTACTGGGCGTATAAGACGACCCCCTAATTTTCCAGTTAAATCATAGGGTTTGCCCTATACTCGCCGTATAAGACTACCCCCCCTTCTGAGGCAACACCATTTAATAACATCAGTCCACTGGATGTACCCTAATTACTGTAGCTTCGGCTACATATAGCACTTCCCTATTATTAATCTTTTAGCCCGCTGGATGTGTAATACAGTATCGTTACTGTAGCTTTGGCTACTCACAGAACATCCATATTAAATGTTTTAGTCCGCTGGATATGTAATACTGTAGCTTTGGCTACTTACAGAATGTTCCTGTGCTGTAATTCTGTATGTAGCAGGCTTTGTATGCATTAATAGAATACACCACTTGCCGTGATTGGCTTAATGCGGTACATACAGTATTACAGCAGAGGAACGTTCTGTAAGTAGCCGAAGCTACAGTATTACACATTCAGCGGGCTAAAGCATTTAACATGGACGTTCTATATGTAGCAGAAGCTACAGTACCCGGCGTATAAGACGACCCCCGATTTTTGGGGGATGTTTTTTAGTATAAAAAGTCGTCTTATACGCCAGAAAATACGGTATTTCTCTTTCGTTCGTCGACAGGCACAGCGACTCTAAGTGGGTTATACTGCCCTCTTCAGGAGTTTACTAGGCAGAACAGGCAGTTCTAACCGCAAAAAGAACAGCAACAGACACAGCCTCTCCCAGGGGGCAGTCCTCAGTTTTCTCTGCCTACTGCAAGGAGTTAGACCTAGGCTCCCTGTTGGGATCTGTGGTACCTCTCTGATCCACTTCGGCTGTCAGGAGATAGCCTCACAGATGAAGACTACAATCAAGCAGCTGTGCTGGGCAACAGGCTGGGTCTCGGACCCAGGTAGTCTTCCCAGCCGGCCATCACGCGTTAGACCGGATGCTTTGCGCTGGGTCGACCACGACAAACCCCGATCCAGACGGGGTGGCCCCGTGTGTTAAACGCCCTGCCGTCGCACGCAGTGTGCCCTGGGCTGGAAGCTCCCTCCGGCCTAGCCGGGAGCGCAAATGCTGTTTCGGGTGGGATCCCTGCACCACCCGTCTAGATGGGGTAAGTACGCTTCTCCTCCCCGGGGTGTCAGGGTAGCGGGTGGTCCCCCCCTCCCTTGCTAGTAATCCCCCCTCCCCCGCCCCTCCGTTACCCCGCTGTCGCACCCCCCCCGGGGGGCTCCCAGGGTGGGTGTGTGTACTTAGGGCCCTAGAGGAGTCGTCCCCCCCCCGCACCTCGTGCTGCGGTGGATGGATCACTCGGCGGCCATTTTGCCGGGGTCTGGCTGCCATTTTCCTGTAGCTGGCCACATGGTAGAGCCTGGGGAACGGCCGGCGGCCATTTTGGCGTAGCCGCGCCACTTTACTCTGTGGTGTTCGGCCTCTAGTGGTGCAGGGTGGCCATTTTCCTGTTGTCTCTGCACCTTGATCTGGCCTGTGTGTGCCAGGGGGTGGTCCTGGTCGCGCTGGCGCCTTTTTACCCCCCCCTGCACGACCGGATTTCCCTGGGCAGCAGCGGCAGCAGCTCTGGACAGCAGCAGTGGAGAAGGACAGGAGGCGAGCGGGGCAGCGGCAGCGGTGGACAGCAGCGCGGCAAACTGCTCTTCTCCAGGTCGGGTGGTGAGTCCCTCCGGGGTGCCCCTTGTGCCCAGCCTTGCTCAGCTGTGGGGTGGGGGGTGCAGTGGTCTCCTGGCATTACGCCTTGTTTGGGCGCCGCCAGGGTGGGGGTCAGGATGGCAGCCGCTGTGGGTGCTTCCCCACCGGACCTCTCTGTGCCTGCAGCCAGCGCTTAAGGGACCCCGTCCCTTATAGACGCCAGGTCGACAGTCCAGAAAACGTTTGTCTCCCAAGATCCTTGATGCTCCTGATAGCGGGGAAGAGTGTGAGCCGTCCGCTGCTGCGCACGAGAGGGCACTAGTAGACGCTCTGATCACCTCAGAGCGTGAGACCCTGCAATTGGAAGACCAGGCAGGACTCCATCAGGGGCTGCCCGGCCCCTTCGGGTCACATAGACTGGCCTGTACGGTTCAGGTCTTCCCGTGTGTGTTTTTTCTGGAAAAGGTTTTTTATAGGGACTGGGCTTGGCCTCAGAGCCCCCCCATCACCAGACATTTCGAGATCCCTGTTTGTTATGACAGGATCAGCCAGGCGGCCCGTTGTGGCTTCTACGCTGGCGTCGCACAACATTCACCGTGTGTATATAGTGAGTTGAGCAACACTCAGGCTTCCCCTGACTGCTTGGGTCTTGCTGATCACCTTCTCCATGGGCTACGGTATCCGTGTGATGTAGCCCTGGACACGACCCCCCTGACGTCCAAGGCATCCGTGGTCTCTGTGTGGCCAGGTGGTGGCCTTGGCTGTAGTGCTGGTCGGTGGACCAAACTTCGAAAAAGGGCCCTGGCGGACTTGCCTTTCCAGGGTGGGCGGCTCTTTGGGCCTCCTCGGGTGAGATTATTAACAACCTCGTAGGTGGGAAGAGCACCTCTCTCCCGGTGACGAGGAGGATTGCGTTCCCTGGCAGCGTAACCATGCCAAGTTAGGGGACGAGGCCTCCTCCGCACGTGGGATTGCCTCCACCCGGCTCTCATGGGGGGGGGGGGGAGGGACGTCTCCTGGGGTTCGCAGACAGTGGGTTCTCCTGCCTCCTGCATTTGGGACCACTGGGACAAGATGGTCTCATCGGATAGAACTTCAGACAGGCTATTCGCCTCCAACCTGCAGCTGCCTGCGGCAGGCTGTGGGCCCTGTTTCAGGGCCGTACAGGACCTGTTGGTCAGGGGCAGTCGTTCCTGTTCTGCATGCGGAGCGTTCCCAAGGTTTTTTCGTTTCAACCTTATCGTGGTTCTGGAGAAGAATGGGGTTTGTCCCATCCTGGATCTGAGGGACCTCAACAGGTTTGTGCGGGTCCGCAGGTTTTCGGATGGAGTCGGTCTGCTCGGTGGTAGCGGCCTTGCACCAGAGCGTTTTTTCCTGGCCTCCCCCGACATCAAAGATGCATACCTGCATGTTCCCATCTGCGCCCAGCACCAGTGCTGCCTGCACCTTGCAGTTGGAGAGGATCACTACTAGTTCATAGCTCTCCCGTTTGGCCTGGCCTCAGCTTCCCTGCGAGCGGAGTCTGCTTCAGCGCTCAGGGCCAATGTGGCGATCACCCTGCACACTCTGCATGATTTCGGATGTGTGATCAACCTTCCGGAGTCGGTTCTGATTCCGTCTCACTGCCTGGAGTATCTGGGGCTGATCTTGGATGCAGCCCGGGTGAAGATTTTCCTTCCGCCTACCAAGCGGCAGCCTCTTCTGTCTGCGTTTCGGTCCAGAAATGGGCCTCACTCCGTTTTTGCATGTGGGTCCTAGGCCTCATGGTGGCCCCCTTCGAGATGGTCCTTTACGCTCGCTACCACACCTGGGTTCTGCAACGGGAGATTTTCTTGAGATGGGACAGGTTCCCATCTTCCCAGGATCGGTTGATCAGGGTGGATCACCAGGTAAGGGCCTCACTACTCTGGTGGCTGCGGTCCCCGGCTCTTTGGTCGGGAAAGTCTTTCCTCCCCCTTCACTGGATGGTGATCACGACGGCTGCCAGCCTGACAGGCTGGGGTGGAGTCCTGGGGCTGCTCTCTCTCCGGAGGAGTCTTGTCTCCCGATCAATGTCCTGGTATTGCAGGCGTTTTTGGTGCTGCCTCTCCAATTGGATCGAGGCTGCACGGGTGCCCTGTCCGGATTAAGTCGGACAATGCCACGGCTGTGCCATACGTGTATCACCAGGGCGGGACGAGAAGCTCGGCTGCGGCCTCGGGGGTAGTTCCCTTTCTGCGGTGGGCAGAAAGTCAAGTTTTTGGCAATCTCTGCCGGTCACATGCCGGGCGTAGAAAGTTGGCAAGCGGACTATCTCAGTCGTCAGTGCCTGGACCAAGGAGAGTGGTCCCTGCACCTGGACATGTTTCATTAGATTTGTATGAGATGGGGTGCTCCGGACGCGGACTGGCTAGCATCCCGTCTCAATCGAAAGGTGTGGACCTTCGTGAGCTGAATGTGGGTTCCCTTGGCAGGATGCGGTGGATGCTCTTGTGGCTCCTTGGGCTCGGTATCGACTCATCCAGGCCTTTCCTCCTCTTAAACTGCTTCTGTGCCTTCTGCGCAGAATAGGGAGCGAAGGGTATAGCCACCATGCTGGTAGCCCCAGAATGGACAGGGCTTCCTTGGTACGACGTTGTAGTACGAATGGGGGTGGACGTCCCTTGGCGGCTTCCGCCTCGTGAGGCGTCTCTGTCCCAGGAGCCCATCTGCCATCCTGCTTTACCCTCTCTGGCTTTAACGGCCAGGCTATTGAATCCCAGGAGTTGAGGGATCGAGGTGTCTCAGGCTTGGTGATTCCCACCATGCTGGAGGCACATAAGGCCACTTCACATAAGATTTTCCACCGCACCCGGAAGGCTTAATTTGCCTGGTGCGAAGCCGGGGAGTGGACCTCTTGTTCCTTCTCAGTGTCTTGGGTTCTGGCCTTCCTACACAAGGGGCTCGACCAGAAACTGGCGTTGTTCACTTTCAAGGGTCAGGTTTCTGCTCTGGCAATCTTTTTTCACCATCTTTTGGCAACGCATTCATTGATCCGTACTTTCATGCAGGGGGTTTGGAATGTGGCCCCCCCCCCCAGGTACGGTCGCCTTTGGCGCCATGGGACCTCAATTTTGTCCTCTCGGTGCTTCAGAAGCCGCCTTTTGAGATTATCAGGGAAATCTCACTACAATTGCTTTCGCAGAAGGTGGTTTTCCTGGTGGCTATCACATCAGCTCGGCGGGTGTCTGTGTTGGCGGCTCTATTTTGTAGGTCTCCTTATCTGGCGCTACATAGGGATAAGGCGGTCTTGCGACTGTCGTCATCCTTTCTGCCAGAGGTGGTGTGCTCTTTCCACATCAATGAGGACAATTGCTTCCTTCGTTATGCCCACGCCTGCCTCGACCCTAAGGAGGTTACTTTGCACTCCCTGGATGTTGTTCGGGCCCTGTGGGTGTTTCTGGCGTCCAAGGCCTCTTTCGGAGGTTGGACGCACTCTTTGTCGTGGTGGATGGTCCACGCAAGGTTTTGGCGGCCTCATCGGCCGCTATCTCATGTTGGATTAGACAGACGGTGACCCGAGCCTATGCTGTTCGTGGTCTGGAGCCTCCTTTTCAGGTCACGGCTCACTCTACCAGGGCGATTAGCACTTCCTGGGCTTTCCGACATCAGGTGTCGGTATCTCAAGTGTGCAAGGTGACTACTTGGTCCTCTGTGCACACCTTTTCAAAGTTTTACAAGTTGATGTTTTCAGCATCCTCGAATGCTGCGTTTGGCCACAAAGTTGTGCAGACGGCCGTGTGAGACACGTGTGGTTCCTCACTGAGGGTTTGGTTGGGTGTAGTTCTGTAGTTGTTCTGTTACCCACCCCTCATTTTTGGCACTGCTTTTGGACGTCCCACTTAGTCCTAAGAGTCGCTGTGCCTGTCGACGAACGAAAGAGAAAACTGGATTTTTTTGACTTACTGTAAAGTCCCTTTCTCTGAGTTCGTCGACAGGCACAGCACCCACCCCTCTGGATGTTGCACTGCTTGTTACAAACTGAGCTAGCAGAGCTGGGTGTGGGGTTATCTGCCAATGAGGACTGCCCCCTGGGAGGGGCTGTGTCTGTTGCTGTTCTTTTTGCTGTTAGAGCTGCCTGTTCTGCCTAGTAAACTCCTGAAGAGGGCAGTATAACCCACTTAGTCCTAAGAGTCGATGTGCCTGTCGATGAACTCCGAGAAAGGGATTTTATGGTAAGTCAAAAAAATCCAGTTTCTCTTACGTTCACTGACAGACGCAGCCTTCTTTGACATGTGGGTTATATGCAGATCCTACTAGGAGTTAACTAGGCAAAAAGAAAGAAAGCAAGCTGGCCCCTCCCAGGGGGCCGTCCTCTCTCTCTCCCATATAACCCCCCTGCTCTGTTCAGCATATCATATCAATTTTAATATGCCTAGTGCAAGGAGTTGCCCTGGCTCCCTTATGGGACCTGCGGTTTAGATTTTTCTGCTACCGCTTTTTTCTTTTTTCAAACTATCTGATGAAGACTGCTATCAAGAAGCCGACTGGGGCATAGAGGATAACTAGCATCCTGCAATTTCCCCAGCATGGCCGACTGATGCGAGCTAGTCCTATGCTGAGGCAGGACCCGCCGCATCGTGCCCTTTCCGGTGACCAGACTCGGTGCCTGTCCAGGGGCTTGGCCTGCAGCATCCCTTTCTGGATGGGGAGGAAGGTCTGCGATCGGGTGGCTACCCGCTACGCCCGTCGGAGTGGTGAGTGACCCCCCCCTCTTCCGCCCTGGGGTGGGGAGGGGCGCTGGGCGTACTGTAGTGTTTTTAGGCTGACCAGTGGAGGGTGGTCACTGGGCTAGTGTCCCTCTGGGTGTCCTCGCCCCCCTCCCTCCCCCCCTCTCCTCCGCTCCGCACCCCGTTCAAAAAACGCATCTGTGCGTATTTGTACAGCCATTTTGCGGCGGATTGCCGCCATTTTGCCGTAGCCACGGCCATTTTGCTGAGGGTTTCCCTCTAGTGCCAGTGGCGGCCATTTTCCTGTAGTCGCGCCTGTACACAGGCTTTTGGCCTCTTGTGGATGATCTCGGCGGCCATATTGGACGTCCCTGGAGCAGTGTAAAATGTGCTGCTGCTGTTTTACTTTCCTTTTTAGTGGGACAGCGTGGCTGAAGACAAACAGCACTTCTTTCTGGCGGTCCTGGTTTATGCACTTCTGCTGGGAGCAGCTCTGTGGCACAGAAACAGCAAGTATAGCTGGGCCTTCCCTGGGGTGCGGTAGCGGTGGGTGCAGTCCTCCTAGGGTCTCCCTGGCGTTCTGTGGGGCGGTGGTGGGGCTGCATTGTGGGGGTGTCAGTCCATTCCTTTGCAAAATTTGACTGTCATTTTTGGTGGTGCGATGGCAGATGATCATGCAGGCCCTTCTGAGGAGGAGTCAGCGGCAGCGCAGCCTGCGCTGGGGGCACTGGTGTCCTTGGATCAGTTGAGGGCAGTGTTTGGGGAATTTCTTCCCCGGGTGGAGCCGAGTAACGCTCTGGGGGCCCCTAAAAAAACGCCCGCCTCCCCCTTGTTCCTCAGGGGACGATTCTGAACCGGAAATGGCTTTGGGGGTCACAAGGACCCCCGTGGAGCTCTCAGAGGGTGAGCTGGTACCCTCAGACAACGAAGAGGACCAGGGGGCCTCAGTTGCGCGCGAAAAAGCGCTGGTATCCGCACTGATTTCTGGTATCCGTGCGTCCTTGCGACTGGACCAGGCAGGGGAGTCGCATGCGTCCGCATATGTTTGCGGGTCTGCTAGGCCGCCCAGGTCGCCTAAGGCTTATCCCTATGATACATTTTTTGACCACCTGGTCTATCAGGAATGGCAGCGTCCGCAAAATTCCTTCGCCCTACCTAAACGCTTCGCTATACGCTATCCTTTTGAGGATAGTTTGGTGAAGAAGTGGCGTCTCCCACAGTGGATCCTCCGGTGCTCGTCTGAACAAGGCGACGACCATTCCGTTGGCGGACGGAGGCAGTGTCCAAGGCACTTTTCCTGTTGGCAGGATCAGCCATGCGGCCTGCACAATATCTGTCTGATGGTATGGCAGAGCTGCAAAATGATTTGGACTGCGGCAGGACGCTGAAAGCGTCACAAAAGGCAGAACATTTGTTTCGAGTTCTCTGGTTACGGTCGTGGTCGGGTTACCACGCGTCTAAAAAAGGTCTTGCGGACCTTCCCTTTCAGGGTGGCCATCTCTTTAGGCCACAGTTGGATGAAATCATCAAGGATTTCACTGGTGGGAAGAGTACTTTCCTTCCAGAGCCCAGACGGTGGGAGTTCTGCCGCAAGCAAGGGCCTGTCTCTTCGGGTCAGAAGAGGTTTTTTTCGTGCCCCTGGCGCAGCGGGCAAGGGGTAGAGGCCTGGCAAGCCTGGCGCAGGGGCCGGGAAGCGTCCTTGGCAACGCAAGAACGAAAAGACAGAGGACAAGCCCTCCTCCGCATGATGGGTTGCCCCCACCCGACCATCGGGTGGGGGGACGCCTTCTGGGGTTCGCAGACAGGTGGACTGCCCGCATTTCCGACCGGTGGGTCCAGGAAGTGGTGTCCTCCGGGTACAGGATAGAGTTCAGCACTCTACCCCCAGACAGGTACTTCCCATCGAACTTGAGACTCCCTCTGGGGCGTCGGGAGGCCCTCTTAAGGGCTGTTCAGGCACTCTCCGACCAGGGGGTGATCATGCCAGTACCTCAGTTGGAGAGGTTACACGGTTTTTACTCTAACCTATTTGTGGTCCCCAAAAAAGGGGAGGGGGGTCAGGCCAGTTCTGGACCTAAAGGCGCTAAACCACTTTGTGAGAGCGTGAAAATTTCGGATGGAATCCATCCGTTCGGTCGTGGCCGCCCTGCACCAAGGGGAGTTCATGGCGTCTCTGGATATCAGGGGCGCGTATCTTCACGTCCCCATTTGTCCCCGGCACCAGTGCTTTCTGTGCTTTGCGGTGGGAGACCTTCACTATCATTGCGGTGGTAGCGTACCTCGACGACCTGCTCCTGAGAGCGGAGTCTGCTTCGGCTCTGGAGGAGAACGTGGCTATCACCATAACCTCGTTACAGGACTTCGGCTGGCTGATCAATCTGCAGAAGTCAACATTGACACCGTCCTGTCGCCTGGAATATCTGGGTCTGATCCTGGACACGGAACAGGCGAAGGTGTTCCTACCTCTGGCCAAGTTGGTGACTGCAAGCAGCGGTGCGAACCCTGGTGTCACGCCGGTGGTCCTCCTTACGGTTTTGTATGCGGGTGTTGGGGTTCATGGTTTCAGCCTTCGAGGCGGTTCCTTACGCCCAGAGTCACACTCGGCTACTTCAGCGAACGATTCTGTCTCGGTGGGACAAGTCCCCACTGTCCCTGGACCAGGTAGTCCGGTTGGATTCTCAGACCAGAGGGTCGTTGACATGGTGGCTGCGGGCCCGGCCCTTTCGTTGGGAAAGTCCTTTCTTCCCCTGAATTGGTCGATAGTCACGACGGACGCCAGCCTATCGGGCTGGGGGGGGGTCCTGGGACAGTTGTCTGCGCAGGGCCATTGGTCAGCGCAGGAATCTCGCCTTCCGATCAATGTGCTGGAGCTGAGGGCGATCAGGCTCTGCCTCTCCCATTGGACGGAGAGATTGCACGACCTCCCAGTTCGGGTTCAGTTGGACAATGCCACGGCAGTGGCGTATGTGAACCATCAGGGCAGAACGAGGAGCTCGGCAGCAGCTGCGGAAGCAGCTCTCATTCTGCGATGGGCAGAACTTCACATGCCGGCAATCTCTGCCATCTACATTCCGGGCGTAGAAAACTGGCAGGCGGACTTCCTCAGTCGCCAAACGCTGGATCAGGGGGAATGGTCCCTACATCCAGAAGTGTTCAGCCAGATTTGCCACAAGTGGGGCACGCCAGATGTGGACCTCATGGCATCTCGGTTCAACCACAAAGTGAAAAACTTTGTGTGCAGGACGAGAGATCCGTTGGCGGTCGCCTTGGACGCACTGGTAGCGCCTTGGGGTCGGTGCCGTCTTCTGTATGCCTATCCTCCCATCAAGCTTCTACCGCAGCTGCTGCGCAGGGTGGAAGCGGAGGGGATTCCGATGATCCTGGTGGCTCCGGATTGGCCTTGGCGTCCTTGGTATGCCGACGTGGTGCGAATGGTGGCAGATGTTCCCTGGCGTCTTCCGCTGCACGAAGATCTGTTGTTTCAGGGACCCATCTTGCACCCTGCCTTACCCTCGCTGGCTTTGATGGCTTGGCTATTGAGTCCCAGGTGCTGAGGGATCGGGTGTCGCTGAATCCGTGATCCCCACTATGCTGAAAGCGCGCAAGTGTACTTCGCGCAAGATTTATCATCGCACCTGGAAGGCTTATATTGCCTGGTGTGAGGCGGGGGGTTGGAATCCCCGCTCTTATGTTGTATCCAGGGTCCTGACTTTTTGCAGCAGGGCCTGGATAAAAAATTGGCTTTGAGTACTCTCAAGGGTCAGATTTCGGCTCTGGCGATTCTTTCAGCGGCCTTTGGCGTCACATTCGTTGATTCGTACATTTGTACAAGGTGTGCACCATGTGGTTCCTCAGGTACGGTCGCCGATGGCACCGTGGGATTTGTATCTGGTGCTTTCTGTGCTGCAGAAGCCACCATATGAGAAGATCAGGGATATTCCCTTACAATTGTTGTCGCAGAAAGGGGCTTTCTTGGTGGCCATTACATCCGCTAGGCAGGTGTCTGAGTTGGCAGCGTTGTCCTGCAAGTCTCCTTACTTGGTCCTTCACAAGGACAAGGCGGTCTTGCGCCCGTCGCCTTCTTTTTTACCAAAGGTGGTTTCTTCTTTTCACATTAATGAAGATATTGTTCTTCCTTCGTTGTGTCCGCATCCTTCACATCCTAAGGAATTTGAGTTACATTCATTGAATATTGTGAGAGCTTTGCGGGTGTATTTGACGGCTACAGACTCTTTTCGGAAGTGTGACGCTTTGTTTGTGCTGACAGAGGGTCCGCGCAAAGGAATGACAGACCGTGACCCATGCGTATTCTGTTCGGGGCAAAGTACCCCCTTTCCCAGTCATGGCTCATTCTACCAGGGCTGTTAGCACTTCCTGGGCTTTCAGACACCAGGCTTCGGTGTCACAAGTGTGCAAGGCGGCCACTTGGGGCTCGGTGCACACGTTTACTAAGTTTTATAAAGTTGATGTGTCAGCATCTTCGGATGCTGCTTTTGGCCGTAAAGTTTTACAGGCGGCAGTATAGGCACGGCTGGCGCCTCCTGAGAGGTTTCTGTTGGGTACAGTTGTTGTCGTTTGCCCACCCCTCTTTTATGACACAGCATTGGGACATCCCCACATGTCAACGAAGGCTGCGTCTGTCAGTGAACGTAAGAGAAAAAGGGATTTTATTAAAACTTACCGTAAAATCCTTTTCTCTGAGTTCAATGACAGACGCAGCACCCACCCCTCTGTGTTGTGTTTGTACGTCTTGTTACAAACTGATATGCTGAGCAGAGCAGGGGGGTTATATGGGAGAGAGAGAGGACGGCCCCCTGGGAGGGGCCAGCTTTCTTTCTTTCTTTCTTTTTGCCTAGTTAACTCCTAGTAGGATCTGCATATAACACACATGTCAAAGAAGGCTGCGTCTGTCAGTGAACTCAGAGAAAAGGATTTTACGGTAAGTTTTAATAAAATCCGAAAAACGTTCTTAGCCTGACAAGAGGAAAACGAATGCAACCATTGTCTATGGGTTGGATTATATTATATTTTAGTTATTGGTTTTAGATACCCATTAACAATTCCCACCAAGATGTCCTGTGATGGGGATAAGTTAATAAACACCTGTTCCTTGAGAGCTGCCAGCTTTTACTTTGTGCGGCTGGTGCTTCTAAATCCCAGCTGTCAATGAGCGTTTCAGTCCCACTTAAAAAAAAGAAAAAAGGGGTGGATTCCCAAGCCCTTTTGCAGGGGGACCAGTGAGCCCCCAAAACAGAGTACCATTAGCACATCAAATGCTCAAAATAGAGCCCTTGTGTTAGTTGCAAAAGAAGCATAAGCAACATTTCAGAGCCCCTCATCAGTCCCTTCTTCAAGCAGACAATGGAAGTGAAATCCAGAGTTCAATATACAGTAACAAGTGCTTGTCCGATCGGATAATATCATACAAACTGTTGTGATCGGCTCTCAAAAGCTGTGCACTAACAATCAGATTATCGTACGATTGCTTCGAAAGTGGTATTTTTCGTACAATTATCTGATCGTGTGTACGGGCCCATAGGTATCCAAATAGTCCAGCTTGTCTCTCAAGGGTCCTAAGCATCACATGGTCAAAATAAATAATTCCAATAAACAAAATGATTGCCACATTATTATTGTACCATCACCATTGCAACTGTCACTCTGCTCTGATAGGCTTGTCGTTTAGGAGTTACAGAAAATTATTATAATGACAAACTTCACACTTCTCATCCTGTTCTTGGACAATCAACATCTGTCTTCATACAGTCCATGGTAATTGGATTAAGGTGCCTTTGCTATCTGACAGGATAAATATGCTAATGTATATCCTATCACTCATTGGAACTGTAGAAGTGGACTGGATAAGCTATGCAATGTCTTTAACAAAGTCCAGCAGAATGGGACAGACCCCTACTAGCTATACCATGGCCTACAAAAATGAGAACATTTACTCTCATTCATTCTCAGAATATGTGCAATCCCACTTATAATTATACTTTCAGGGTGTTATCACTCTGTTTCTTTTTTATATATGGTTGCTTAGTCTTTTGTGCAGCTGTCAAGGCTGAACTGAGCAACTCGCAGGTTGTCTCCCGGTGACCGAAAAAAAACCCCAGTTAAGTTTAGCTGCGAAGGACATTGTGCTTTTTGTAGGTTGTGGTTTGTTGATGAAACTTATAAAGTGCTGACAATTTCAGTGTGACAGAGTGATGGATCTCCCTGGGAGACTCTCAGTCACCCATGCCGCCCGCCTGGCACATTTTTACATAATGTCCCCATTCTGGGCAGGATGTGCAGAGATGGGGCTTTGGCTCAGTACAGAAGTCCCATTTGGCATTGCTGCTCCATCGCCAGTGAATATCACCTCCCCTGTAATATATGCAATGGTGCACACAGCTATATTAATAGCTATACTCTTAAATTGAATGCTCTGAGCATCCGAGGACACAAGATTATTATGGTTGAAGGAGAAGCAGAGGTTAGATTTTCTGCAGGATGGAAAATGAACAGCTTGTTATTGTCGGAGTATAGCACATGGTGAGGGGGATTTAATGAGGAACTCTGGTCACAAGAATAAACCACACTCTTTTTTTTTTTTTTTCCATTTATTGAAAACACTTTTCGGGGTACATTAAAGTTGTTGTAAACCCTTACATATACCCACTGAAGATATTATCCTCAGGTGATGCGCAGAGAGGAAACAAATCCTCCTACATAAGTTGTATCTGTCTATCTGCAATCTTCTCTTCTCTACATCCGTTCAAAGTGCTGAATTTATAAGTTTGCCTGAGCGTTTAGAAAAAAGGAGATGGAGAGCTGAAGTCACACTTTGCAGTGATCAGTGGGGAGAGCTCTGATAACTGATTGGAGAGGAGGAATACACCCCCATCACACAGGAACAGAGCTGAGGTTGTCAATCTGCTGGAGGTCCCTCCTCTGTCACATTTTCTCTTGGTGTCAGAAAAAAACATCAGAAGTGTTTCATTCTGATAGCAGAGGAACGAAGCTGCAGACAGAAATGTCACTTAAAGTGGTTGTCAACTATAATAAAGCTTACCTGTAGGTGCCCTGCATATCTCCCAAACCTGCACAGTTCAGGAGATATACAGTGTGCTAGATGTGCCGACATTATTTTGGCACATGCACAGTGAAGAAACAGCCTCCGTGCCGTTTCTTCACTGTGATCGTGCCGTGACTGGCGGCTCCCTCACGCATGCGCGGGAGTGACGTCGCTCGACTCTGGCTAGTCGCAGAGCCAGAGATTGCGGCCCTGGAAGGAAGAGGCCAGCACAGGGGCAGCACTGGACGTCGCAGGCTTCGTTTGCAGGTAAGTGGCACATAATGGGCTACTATGCGATGCATAGTAGCCCATTATGCTTCAACTTTACAGGGGAATGTAGAGGAAGTAAACCCCATCAGGGTTTACTTCCTTTTTAAAGCTTTTATTTGAAATGGGTACACACTATAGAGAGGATATCATTGTTGATTTTTCATGTCTGAGGTTTGCAACAACTTTAATAAAGCCGTAAATCTGACATTCACCAAACATTCTGTGTGAGTGAAATTTACATAGCCATGACTGATTCACTATTTGTGAATGTTTGTTGGAATTCAAATCCACTGCTTTATAAATATGCCCCTTAAAGTGGTACGCAACGAAAAATCAGAATCTCTGTAAATCTTACCTGTTACCTTTTTATAGTTGTACAGACATGTGGATTGCTCCTACCTTGTTAAGGCTGTGAAGCTGAATTGTTACCTGTGTTCACATTGATCTGTCCTAACCTCACTCTTGCATTCATCTGGCAGGTTGGCGTCACTCAATTCCACATGCTGTCTGATCTAGGATCGGTCTCCACCCAGCCTGGCAACTAGTGCCTCCATTTAAAGATTCATAGCGCAGGAGACATCCTGTGTCCACAGTGCAGCAGGGCAGCCACTCAGCACGGGACCCAGAAGCTAGTGGTGGAGATCACCTTAATTGCGGTGTCTACTACAGTGCTTATCCGTTTCTAAAGGGATCTCACATCTATGGTGGACCAATGTAACTATGTAAAATTATTCATAGCTGGAATTCATCTTTAAAGCGGAGCTTCACCCAAAAAGGGGAAGTCCCGCTCTTCCTCCTCCTTGGGTGAGTTCGTTTGTGTAGTGTGAGTGTTCCAAACCGTGCCCAGGACTGGTTAATTAAACTGTACCCAGCTCCATGTGGCACAGGTGGTCCTGGACACAGTCCATGTCTAATCCAGTTCAGTTTGCTGCAATGCCAGTGTAAACCATGCCACACTACAATTCTCTCCATAGAAAACTGTGTAATGAAACAGGGATTAGCAGGGGAGTGTGCCCAGGAACACAAGTTTTCCTGGGACCACTTCCTTACAAGCCAGTATGAGTGCAAACCAGCTGGGGAGTAGGGAGGTGGTCCCTGACACAGTTGACTTAAAACAGTCCCAGTGTAAGCGCACCCTAAAGCCTAGTGCACACGGGCCGAATGTCAGGCAGCATTGACCGTTTCAACAGAAACTGGCCGACATTCGGCTTGTGTGTGTCTATTGAAGGGACATGACCGAAAAAGGTCTGCCGACCGACTCCCGGTCAGCGCTGTCAGCTAACCGGAGTGTTCTGGCCGGAGGGCCCCCCCTGTCAGAAAACAATAGCACATCAGGGGAGATTGCTGTACTAACATTGGATTGTTGCTGGGTTGAAAAAAAAAAAAACTAGTAGTGTGAACGAGGCTATAGACTCTGCTTCTTGCTGAACCAAACCATGGTCAGGAGAGGCTCTCACTGGCTGTATTCGGAAAGTCCATCACAGGTCCTCATATATAGGTGCATTTAAAAAAAAAATGAAGATATCATCAAAAAGTTAATTTATTTCAGTAATTCAATTCAAAAAGCGAAACTCATAATTGGTATAGATTCATTACACACGGAGTGATATAGCATTTCTTTCTTTAAATTTTTGATGATTATGGCTTACCGCTAGTGAGAACCCGAAATTCAGTATCTCAGAAAATTAGAATGTTTTGAAAAAGTTCAATATTGTAGACTCATGGGGGAGATTTACCAAAACTGGTGCACACAGAATTTGGTGTAGCTGTGCATAGTAACCAATCAGCGTCTAGGTTTTATTGTCAAAGCTTAATTAAACAAGCGGAAATTAGAAGCTGATTGGTTACTTTGTACAACTACACCAGATTCTGTGTGCACGGATTTTAGTAAATATCCCCCATGGTGTCACACTCTAATCAGCTTATTAACTCTAACTCAAAACACCTGTAAAGGTTTCCTGATTCTTTAAATGATCTCTGGTTCAGTAGGTGACACAATCATGGGGAAGATGACTAACGTTGAGTTGTCCAGAAGACAGTCATTGACACCCATTGAAGGCAAGTCACAAAAGGTCATTACTAAAGAAGCTGGCTGTTCACAGAGTGCTGTATCCAAGCATATTAATGGAAAATTGAGTGGATGGAAAAAGTGTGGTAGAAAAAGGTGCACAGGCAACAGGGATAACTGCAGCTTTGATAGGATTGTGAAGCAAAGGCCATTCAAGAATTTGGGGGAGATTCACAAAGAGTGGACTACTGCTGGTATCATTGCTTCAAGAGCCACCACACAGAGACATATCCAGGACAGGGGCTACAACTGACGCATTCCTTGTGTCAAGCCACTCCTGAACCACAGACAATGTCAGAAGCGTCTTACCTGGGCTAAGGAGAAAAAGGACTGGACTGTTGCTCAATGGTCCAAAGTCCTCTTTTCGGACTAAAGTAAAGTTTTACATTTCATTTGAAAATCAAGGTCCCAGAGTCTGGAGGAAGAGTGGGGAGGCACAGAATCCAAGTTGCATGAGGTCCAGTGTGAAGTTTCCACAGTCAGTGATTTGGGGAGCCATGTCATCTGCTGGTGTTGGTCCACTGTGTTTTATCAAGTCCAAAGTCAGTGCAGGAATTCTAGAGCACTTCATGCTTCCTTCTGCTGACCAGCTTTATAGATATGCTGATTTCATTTTCCAGCAGGACCTGGTACCTGCTCACACTACCAAAAGTACCAATACCTAGTTTAATGATCATGGTATCACTGTGCTTGTTTGACCACAAAACTCGCCTGACCTAAACCCCATATAGAATCTGTGGGGTATTGTCCAAGAGGAAGATGAGATACACCAGACCCAATAATGCAGATGAGCTGAAGGCCACTATCAAAGCAACCTAGGCTTCCATAATGCCTCAGCAGTGCCACAGGCCGATCGCCTCCATGCCACGCCACACTGATGCAGTAATTCATGCAAAAGAAGCCCCGACCAAGTATTGAGTGCCTACTATACTGTACTTGGACATACTTTTCAGTAAGCCAACATTTCTGTATTAAAAATCCTTTTTTTTATTGGTCTTTTGTAATTTTCTGAGATACTGGGTTTTTGGCTTTAACTAGCTGCAAGCAATAATCATAAAAATTAAAAGAAAGAAATGCTTGAAATATATCACTGTGCATAACTCATCTATGTAATATATATGAGTTTAATTTTTTGAATTGAATTACTGAAATTAACTTTTTGTTGATATTCCATTTTTTTAGATGCACCTGTATATCATACCTTTTTTTTTTTTTTTATTCCCCTTTTTTGTTTTTATCAGGTCATTTTTTATTGATTTCTTCTTTGCAACTCTTTAAACAATAGTACACAAAGTGCAACATTGTAGAGAACATCTTCCAGTAGATAATCATACAGTAAAAGAAATTACAGAGAATCACATTCTGCAGTGATTGCATCGTATGGAATGTGGGCACAAACAGATCTATGAATGATGTATCCCGGCAAGCCAGTAAAAGAGATGGCTTAAATGTATTAAAAACCTATATAATTCCAGACCATTACGGTAACCTCCATACCTTATTCTCAAAGCTCTACGCATCCTATATCTGCACAGTTCAACAATCTCCCCTGTAAACATAATAGTTCTCACCTATTTGATGGGTGTCTGGTTGCTAAAAAGCTCTGCTTCCTCATGTACCTTTCTTGATTAGTCATACTTTTGCTTTCCCCTCCTGGCAGCATGCTCGAAGTGTTAGACTGACAATACTCCGTCCTGATTAACTTACCATACGTCTCTTCCCTGTTTGGGTTTACAGAATGCTATGCTATTGACATGTACTTATACTATCTGTATTAAAAAATTGCATACAGTTTTTTTTTTTACATAACTGGATTAAAGGGTTTTATAAAGATCAGAAATATTTATAACTGCAGAAATTGCTGTTGTGGATCCCAGAACAGATGTGTGATCAAATAACTTGGCATTTGGCTATGTGATCTTTACAGAAAGGAAGGATTATTCACTAACTTTACAGCTTTAACATAAAATTACATTATTAAAATTATACTCTTTAAAGGGAAGATGTTGTGACAGCCATCAGCTGCCCCTACCAAAGTTTCTATCCAGTAGTAGGGGCTGCATTGCCCTTGTATCACATGACAGCTAGTCATGTGACCACAGACCTAGGCTGTTACCTTTCACAGCCGTGGCTCCTTTTCAGCATTGGAACCTGCCATTGCTAAAAGTCCAGGGTCTGTTAGTTTGAGGGCAGACAAATCATTGTGCAGGATGGGTATGCTCTACCCTGGAACTAGCATTCCTTCTTGGAGTCGGACATTGGCCGCTTCCAGTGCTGATGAAGATCCTTGTTTATAACCGGTAATGGCTGTACTAACAAGGTTGAGTTTTTGTTTTCCTAATGTAAAAGGGACATGATGGCAGGCATAAATGGGTCAGTACAGAGTAAATCATTTAAAACAAATAAGCAGATGCACATTTTACCTCTGTCTTTGTTGTGTCTACAGAACGCATGTGTCAATGATGAGGTTCGGCGCTTGGGTACGATGCAGCTGATCAACGATCGCTGCATGGAGATGCAGAAGAATAAGCATGGTAGGTGGTGTTCCATGATCAATAAACTTCTGACAAGTACAAATAGACATTCAATACCAACATTCCTTTTTAAATTTATTCAAGAGGAAAAACTATTCAGAAGGCATAAATGCACAATGTATTGCAATCATGGCAAACAATACATTAAGAGGTATTAGTACAGAGTAAGGTGAATACCCACATTTCTTAATTGTAAGTCGTACCATTCACCTGAATATGCTGAGTAGCAAAGCTGTCTAAATATCATTACTGGATGGGCCGAGACACAAATACTTTTATGGGTAAAACAGCAACCTTTATAAGTTCTTCTTCACCTTTGTGTTTTAGTTATTTTCATGAAGTTTGGCTTTTAATCTGATCTTTTTGTAAACCAAGTGAGGCATTTAATAATTTTTAGGTGTTTATTCTTTTCAGTAGCAGCAGTGATGGGGATCACAGGAAAATGCTGACATACTGATTTGAAAAATAAACCCAGGTTTATAGTAAAACAGGCAGTATAGTTCTATGGAGTGTGAAGAATGAATTAAACCATGATACAGAGTGCCTTTTCTGCAGCTCCTAACCTGTGATAAGATCTGACAAACCCAGATTTCTACATCTCTTCACTCTGCCCGAGTGGTCAGATAGATTTCTTATTGACCTGGGAAATTCACTTTATTGCTCTCTCCATGGGGAGAATGTAACATAGATCTGCATCATTGGATCTTCTTATTCGTTTCTTGAAAAAAAAAGGCTGCAGGAATATTTTGAGAGTCTTGTCAATAACGGCACTACAGTTTTAGTTTTGGGAGAATTGAGCTTTTCATTATAAGATATTCTGTTTACACAAGACATCAAAGCAACTCTGTTGCCATGAATGTCAGCCTTCAAAAGAAGATGAACAGACAACTCCAGAGGCTGATGACTCCTATCCTTTGCAGAGCTACTACAAGCAGTATATCTTCAGTATTCAGCTACTTTTGGGTGTGTTGGATGCTGTGTCCATCACAGCACACTTTGGTTCCACTATGCCCGCTGCTATGCCACTAATGTGTCCTTTAATAATGTAGCAGCCAACAGATGGAACCAGTGCAGATGAACCAGGCATCTGATAGACCTTGAATGTGCAAGATTTTCTGGCCATTCCAGCTTTACAAGAGAGAATAGATAGGAATTGTCATCTGACAGAATAGCTAAGGAATAGTAATCTTTTTTGGCTGGGTGATTTTTTTTCTTTTCTTTTTTTTGTCAGTGTCTGTTTAAAGGGACACAGTTACTTTGCTTCTTCAGGGGAAAGTGACATCTGATAGCTACCCCCCCTTGTGCTATAGTCATGAATCTACTGCTCTGTCTTCTTGCTCCATTACTCCAAGGAAGCATGGCTTCCTGGTAAGAGGAAACATTGATCTTCCTCATGTTATGTTGCACAGGCCTAAGTCGTCCTTTGCCAGGACCGAGCACTGTCACATGGACGGACCACTGATTTCATCCAGCTGATGTCAGTTGGACACTTGTTGACTCTTACAGTAGGGAGGAAGTGTGGATGGGTGTTTATACCCTGGTGGGCTATCAGGAGGCGCTGTCACTCTGCCCCGAATGGGCAACCAGGTTTGCACACATTTCAGGAGGGATTTTGTCCCACTCCTCTTTGCAGATCCTCCCCAAGTTAGTAAGATTTCGAGGCTGATGTGTGGTAACTCGAACCTTCAGCTCCCACCACATATTTTCTATGTAATTAAGGTCTGGAGAGTGGCTAAGCTACTCCAGGACCTTAATGTGCTTCTTCTTGAGCCACTCCTTTGTTGTCTTTGACGTTTGTTTTGGGCCATTGTAATACTGAAAGGAGGTTCTCACCCAAGATCTGACAGTACATGGCCCCGTCCATCGTCCCTTTGATGCAGTGATGTTGTCCTGTCCCCTTAGCAGAAAAGCATAATGTTTCCACCTCCATGTTCGACAGTGGGGATGGTGTTCTTGGGGTCATAGGCAGCATTCCTCCACCTCCAAACACGGTGAGGTGAGTTGATGCCAAAGAGCTTGATTTTGGTCTCATCTGACCACAACACTTTCACCCAGTTCTCCTCTGAATCATTCAGGTGTTCATTAGCACACTTCAGATGTGCCTGTACATGTGCTTTCTTGAGCAGGGGGACCTTGCGGCGCTGCAGGATTTCAGTCCTTCACAGTGTAGTGTGTTACCAATTGTTTTTTTGGTGGCTATGGTCCCAGCTGCCTTGAAATCATTGACAAGATTCTCCAGTGTAGTTCTGGGCTGATTCCTCACCATTCTCATGATCATTGAAACTCCATGGAGCCCCAGACCGAGGGAGATTGACAGTTTTTTTGTTTCTTCCATTTGCGAATAATCGCACCAGCTGTTGTCACCCTCTCACCAAGCTGCTTGCTGAGAGTCTTGTAGCCCATTCCAGCCTTTTGTAGGTCTACAATCTTGTCCCTGACATCCTTGGACAGCTCTTTGGTTTTGGCTATGGTGGAGAGATTGGAATTGATTGCTTCTGTGGACAGGTGTCTGTACAGGTAACAAGCTGAGATTAGGAGCACTCCCTTTAAGAGCATGCTTCTAATCTCAGCTCATTACCTGTATAGAAGACACCTGGGAGCCAGAAATCTTGCTGATTGATAGGGAGTTTCAAATACTTATTTCACTCATTAAAATGCAAATTAATTTATAACTAACTTTTTTGAAATGCGATTTTCAGGATATTTTTGTTGTTGTTCTGTCTCTCACCGTTAAAATAAACCTACCATTTAAATTATAGACTGATCATTTCATTGTCAGTGGGCAAACGCACAAAATCAGCAGGGGATCAAGTACTTTTCTCCCTCACTGTATAAAGAACACATACAGAGAGAGTAACAGGGGACTACTATAGTCATGGTTTCGATAAACATGGCTTTATACACAGAAAAGGTGTTGTATAGCCTTGGTATATGACTGGCCAAGCACACCAATAATCAAAATGACTTTACTGAACTAAATTGCAAAAATGCCAAGGCTTGATGTGTCGTCTACAATTAAATAACAAAATGAGATATCAGAGTTCAAACCATGTTCACAAACTGTATTCGAAGGAAGTCCCCAACAACCTTCGGGGTTTGGGGGATCCTTGTAGCCCAAGTGGTAGAAGTGGGCCCCCCATTAACTCACATGGGGACATCCCATTTCCCAAGGAAAGAACAGACAGAAGAAAACAAGAAAGAAGGAGGAAAGGGAATAAAATCATAAGGAAATACGTACCAACCCTTCTTTGCCCTGAACAGAGGTAACCTGAGCATCACCTGTCACATACTGAGTCCAGGGGCTCCAGGATTTACTCTTCATATTTTGATATTTAAAGCTCAGGTTTGTGTTTTGTATTGCCCTTTGTTGGCTGGACCAGGTCCTGGTTTCATGCATTAACAGTTTACGCTCTTTTCTTTCAAGAGAAGAAAACAGAGGAGCCTGCAGGGAAGAAGAAACGTGAAAGCCGCCTTACCTGTCCATACTATTCTTATGAGCAGATGCAGTTCCTGCGGGATGAGATTCTTGTAGAGGTGAAGGACATTGAGCAGCTTGTCGTACGGGCTCAAGAGGTTAAAGCCTGCCCATACTATGCCAGCCGCTTTGCCATCCCAACTGCCCAGGTGAGCTGGCTAGGGAGTGTGCGCCATGCTTACTGGAATGGTTGTTTTTATAGGCAATGCACAATAGTTTTGTTTGTATTTTATTTGTTGTGGTTAATACTATTAAAGTACAAGTTTTAGAAAAGTTTTCTTTATTTTTTAGGTGCATCTACTATATTGCATTTTTTTAGACCAGGAATATATGCATTTCTGAAAAATATTTTGTTTTCAAACTTCAAACCACAAATGTAAAATACTGCAGATTACCAATCAACAGAGACCCCTGTGGACAGCTGCATTGTCAGTCGAGGAGGGGGGGGGGGGGTAGTGTTAGATGCACTAGCAGATTTAGATATACTAAATAGAGACAACTAACCATTAGACGTCATAAAATGTAAACACCAAACTTCAAACTTTTGTTTTATAAAAAGTCTTTACGTATATAAGGACCAGATTTTTTTACGTTATATCATCTACGTGGATTTTTTATTTCTTTTGAAAAGATTTTGAACATGAAATTATCATAATTGGTGTTGTTTATTTTATGTTTGTTTTGATAACACGTAACGGATATTTTTGTTGGTAAGGTCATTCGTACCGCGTGTGAGGGATCGGTCGAGTGGACCCGTCAACCCTACCGTTTCGCCGACCGTATCATACCCGTCCGAAATTGGAGAACTCGGGCATGCTGTTCGACGAGTTACAGGAAGTGGAGATGTTCTTAG
>BLSH010316379.1:655264-674773 GCA_018402905.1 Glandirana rugosa | reverse complement strand
TTTCTCTCTCTTTCTCTCTCTTTCTCTCTCTTTCTCTCTCTTTCTCTCTCTTTCTCTCTCTTTCTCTCTCTTTCTCTCTCTTTCTCTCTCTTTCTCTCTCTTTCTCTCTCTCTCTCGTTTGCTAATGAGTGTTTTCTGACCTGCAAGGGTTAGACTCTCTGGTAAGAGGCGGAGCACGAGGTGGTGATCGTTCACTTATTTTGGAACATATTTGGAGGATATTCTGTACTGCAATTAAGCGGCTGTTGGGACTATTTTCTTATTCACTTATTTTTGCATGCAACTTTGCACTGGTTCATCTCTCTATATATCAGCACTGAGCAATTTTACATATAATATACATCCGTATATTAGGTTTATTTTTTTTTATTGCTACCGTTTGCACTGTGATTATTATTTTAGCATTTTTTGCACTCTAATAATATACACATGAAATGTACAGTATCTCACAAAAGTGTGTACACCTCACATTTTTGTAAATATTTTATTATATCTTTTCATGTGACAACACTGCAGAAATGACACTTTGCTACAATGTAAAGTAGTGAGTGTACAGCTTGTATAACAGTGTAAATTTGCTGTCCCCTCAAAATAGCTCAACACACAGCCATTAATGTCTAAACCGCTGGTAACAAAAGTGCACCCCTGAGTGAAAATGCCCAAATTGGGCCCAATTAACCATTTTCCCTCCCACTGTCATGTGGCTTGTTAGTGTTACAAAGTCTAAGGTGTGAATATTGAGCAGGTGTGTTAAATTTGGTGTTATCGCTCTCACTTTCTCATACTGGTCACTGGATGTTAACGTGGCACCTCATGGCAAAGAACTCAGGATCTGAAAAAAAGAACTGTTGCTCTATAGAAAGGTGGCCTAGGCTATAAGAAGATTGTCAAGACCCTGAAACTGAGCCATACAGCGGTTTAACAGGACAGGTTCCACTCAGAACAGGCCTTGCCATTGTCGACCGAAGAGGTTGAGTGCACGTGCTCCGTGTCATATCCAGAGGCTGTCTTTGGGAAATAAACATATCATTATTGCCAGCATTGCTGCAGAGGTTGAAGGGGTGGGGAGTCAGCCTGTCAGTGCTCAGACCATACGCTGTACACTGCATCAAATTGGTCTACATGGCTGTCGTCCCAGAAGGAAGCCTCTGCTAAAGATGATATACAAGGAAGCCCGCAAACCGTTTGCTAGAGACACAAGCAGACTAAGGATATGGATTACTGGAACCATGTCCTGTGATCTGATGAGACCAAGATAAACTTATTTGGTTCAGATGGTGTCAAGCGTGTGTGGCGGCAACCAGATGAGGAGTACAAAGACAAGTGTGTCTTGCCTACAGTCAAGCATGGTGGTTGAAGTGTCATGGTCTGGGGCTGCATGAATGCTGTTGGCACTGGGGAGCTACAGTTCATTTAGGGAATCATGAATGTCAACATGTACTGTGACATACTGAAGCAGAGCATGATCCCCTCCCTTCAGAGACTGGGCCGCAAGGCAGTATTCCAACATAACGACCCCAAACACACCTCCAAAACGACCGCTGCCTTGCTAAAGAAGCTGAGGGTAAAGGTGATTAGACTGGCCAAGCATGTCTCTAGACCTAAATCCTATTGAGCATCTGTTGGGCATCCTCAAACGGAAGGTAGAGGAGCGAAGGTCTCTTTACATTCACCACCATCGTGATGTCGTCATGGAGGAGTGGAAGAAGACTCCAATGGCAACCTGTGAAGCTCTGGTGAACTCCATGCCCAAGATAGTTAAGGCAGTGCTGGAAAATAATGGTGGCCACACAAAATATTAACATAATTTTTTTTTTTTTGGTGCAATATTTGTGATTGCAGCTGTCCTCATTGTGGTTTACTTTGATTATTTTGAACATTTTGAATATATTTTTTCACATAATTTGATTTTTTTTCACAGAGCGCAGAATTTTGTCCACTATTATAAAACTATAAAACTTTAGAACACTTTAAGACAGCCAATATAACCCCTTTCATTCCCAGAAATTCTCCCTTTTTTGTTGTCCTTAGGTGACAGACAACCTCTCTCTTCTGATATAGTTCCAAAATTACTGGAAGATTGAGGTCTTTGGTTGGCTCTTCACGTAGAGAAGCCCCTGGTTGTATCAATGCCACAAAGCTATATGATTGCAGCTTTTGTATGCGTGGCTTCCAAGCAGCGTCTCAGGAAACAGTACCTGGAATCCTCTGCTAGAAATATTTAGAAATTGTAACATAAGGGAAGTCTTTAACATTGCCTCCTGGCTGTGGTATTCCAAGTCCTGGTAGTTCCAGTGCCTGAAGGCTCTCTTAATGGAGGAGAGGAACTTTTGCCTCTTTCCAACACACATTACTTTCCTGACTCATTGATTTCAGCAGCATTGCTTTCCAATGGAGATGAGGAGGAGGAGGAAAAGGGAGATGTGGAATGTGAAATCTCGTAGGAGAGAGGACGAGATGATGGGTGGTTCTCCTCTTTCCCAAACTGAAGTAAAACAATTAAGGTTTTGGTGGGCGAGGTGTTCTCTTGTTTGCAGCTAGAACCATTGCCACCTGCTGGCCCTAAAGTCTCCAGTATACTTGATCTTTCTTCAACTCCTGGGAGACACTCGCTGGGCACTTCAGACTGACCAAACCTTCTGTCTCACTGTACAGTCCATCCTGCTTCACGGTTGCTGGCTTTAGACAAGGTCTGTCACCGCACTTAGAAGGCTTACTTCACATGGTGCGAGGCATAGAAGTTTCACCCTAGATGATATTTTGAGGCATGTATGCTGTCTTTCCTTCAATTTGGGCTGAACATCATTTGGCCTTAAGCACCCTAAAGGATCAAGTCTCAGTGTTGGCCATTCTCTTTCAGGGGCTGCTGGCCACTCCTTCCCTGGTTAAGGTCTTTGTTGAAGGGGTGGCACTCACCACTCCTCCAGTTCGCTCACCTGTCTCAACTCGGGATCTTAGTTTGGTCCTGTCTGCTCTACAGAAGTCTTCAGTCTTAATCAGGACATCGTCCCACCCCCCGTGCCCCAAAGGAGGTATCTCTATATTGTTGAGATGTGTTATGTGCAGTGCGACTTTACCTTTCTACCACTGCCCCCATCTGAACTTCAAATTCTTTGTTTGTGCTACCCGCAAGCCCTCACATGGGCTGTTCTGCATCTCATTCCAACATTTCTAGATCGATTAAGCAGGTTATCAGTCAGGCTTGTTCCTTGAAGGATGGAACTGCTCCTTTGCCTATTGAGACTCATTTGACTCATTTGTTGGTGCATCCTTTTCAGCAGAAGGTGTCAGTTTCTCAAATTTTCAGGGCTAACATCTGGTTCTCTGTTCACACATTTTTGTAAAGGTTTATCAGGCCTCTGATGATGCTGGCTTCAGCCTTAAGCCCCGTGCACACGGGCCGAATGTTGGGAGACAACGGGTGGTTAAAAAAAAAAAAAGGCTGTGTGTATGCCGGTCTGTCTTACAGAAACTGGCCATTCACCCGGCTTCTGTTGGATGTTTATGCCGGAAAACCAACATCCGACCAACTCCCGATCAGCACTCAATGGTAGAGAGCGCTTATCAGAGTGTTCTGGCGAGGTAACAGCCCCCTGTCAGAACACAACAGCTCAGCAGGGGAGATAGCTGAACTAACCTCGCATGGTTAGTACAGCAGCTCAGATTGGAGCTGTCAGGTTTTTTTTTCGTGCAAACCCAAAAAAAAAAAACTGTAGTGTGTACCCAGCTTAAATTTTCTCTTTGAGTTGGGAGCCTGATTCTCTTGTTTTTGAAGCCTGTTGACAATGTTTGCTGTGTTTGCTAGTTATATTGCTTTGGGATGTCCTATGGTCAAGACTTAAAGGAGTCTGTGTCCTGTGTAGTACGATTTTAAGAAAAAAGATTTTTGACTTGCCTATAAAATCCTTGTCTTTGAGTACAGTTTAAGACACAATGTTCCTTCCTTCTGTCCTGGCATTCTCCTCTGATCGCTTGCAAAAAAACTGAGGATTGCTAGGAGTGGGAGAGGTTATATGGGTTATCCTAATCCTGTCTGTATCCTCACCTGAAAGTGGCAGCATACAACCCATGGTCAATACGTAAAAAAAGCCTGTGTCCTGTGCTGTACTGCAAGAAAAGGATTTTACAGGCAAGTCAAAAATCCTTATGCTATGATACAGGATTTATATAGTGCCAACAGTTTGAGCAGCGCGCTACAACATGAGGGCAGACAGTACAGTTACAATACAATTCAATACAGGAGGAATTTGAGGGCCCTGCTAGTTGGAGTTTACAATCTAAAAGGGAGGGTCAAGGGATACAAAAGGTAATAATTGTGGGTATGAGCTGGTGGGGACAGTACAGGACTGGAAGTTATAGACCATGGGTTATATATGCCGCTACCTGTTGGCAAAAGCTTTGTTGGGAGCGTCCCTGGTATGCCTCATGTAACTCCTCCCACTCAGTGGGACTCTAGTTTTTTGCTAGTGTTCTTGGGTAATATTATCCAATGGAGAAGTTTTCTAAACCGTCCTCTTTTATTTATTTTTTTTCAAATGAATTTTATTTCAACTGACATGTCTATCAAGATCCAACTGCTTATTACCACGGGGCGCATTAGCAGTTTCTGGATTGGTTACCTTCCATGTATGTCTTGGGAATCGTACCTGGACCTCACAACAACGGACTTTGGTTCAGGCACTGGATCTTGCATTCGGCACTCACCTTGCCGCATAATCACTGTGTTCTCCCTACTGGGATGGTTTGCAGGAAGGAAATTTGCTCTGTCTATGGCCAGCCTTAGACAGTGTTTGCTCATCCTGGAGTTTAAGTTTAAACTCTTTGGAGTGAAACATGTCAGGGGAAGGAGCTTGAGTGGAATGAGCTGTACTGGGTAAAGTTGAGTGTAGGACTGGAACTCTAAGTGGCATCTACTTTCCCAGTTTCTTTTATATACTCACTTATCCTTTGAAGAGAAGAAACATCAAATTTCTAAACTGCTACTGTCCCTGTATAGGGGGCACCTCCTGAGACATTCTGCAGATATTAGCCAGCCTTACGAGAACCTTGTGGGGTGCCTGCTGTAAGGCAGTGGTGACAAATTAGAAACTCGGATGGCACCTCATGATCACTTAAAGCTGAACTCTAGGCAGATGTAAAAGACGCTAATTAATACGTTTCTTTATTCATTAATACATTATAAAATGCCCTTTTTTAATGAAAGCAGTGTATGTGTCTGAATTTAAGAGGAAGAAGCATCACAAAAAGCCAGTCTGTTCATGTGGTGACATGGAACATACCAACAGGTGCAAAACGCAAAGTTAGGGATGGGCTCATTATTGTGCTGTTTCTCCTTCACTATCCAATTGCAGGCTGGTGGCAGGTCCACGATGGCCTGCACCCGGAGGAACTGTCTTGATGCTTGATGTCGGACTGAGGACATCTACCTTTGAAAAAGTATTGCATGGGACAGCTTCAGATATAAGATAAGTGTTGCAGCAAACACTGTATGTTTTATTTTATCTTTTAATGGCTTTTTTTTTATTTGGCTGGAGTTCTCCTTTGTATATATGATCTTATTAATATTTCACTTTTTAAATATAGTACTTTAAACTCTTGTTTGTGCGTATAGTTTGTACTCCTTTGTGCACATCAGAGCAGCCATATTTGCCAGTATGCATGCTGCTTCCTGCCAATTACCCCTATAATAAATCACTTAAAATAACTTTGTGTTTTATTATAATTATGGAATGTTTTTTCCCCCTAATGCAGAGAATGCATTAAAGTAAAAAACCCTTAAAGTGGAAGTAATGACTATTTTTGCACTGGTACCTACCAGTAAGCCTAGAATAAGGCTTACCGGTAGGTACCATGATTATATCCTAAACCTGCACGGTTTAGGAGATATTCACACTGCATGCAGCCTGTGATGTCACTGGCGCATGCGCTCTGAAGGGACAGCATACCTGTGCCGTCCCTTCAGAGCCCCGTGCCGCAGTCCGTGAATCTTGCGCCCATGCGTTTGAGTGGCATCATTTCAGCACGACCAATCAGATGGCCCGGGTATTCGAACCCGGGAGGAACACTGGGTGAAGATGGAAGCCCTCTCAGCGGTGACAGCACGCCACAGGAGTGTTTTGTTTTAAGGGAAGTATTTCACAATGTGTTAGTATGCGGTTTACTACCGCTTTAAGCCTTTACAACCAATTCAGTATTTGTTCTTTCTTCTTTATAGACTATTCGTTGCAATACTTAAATTGCTCTTTGACATTCCCATTGATTTTAAACACTTCCGCCCTGGAAAGTTTTACCCCCTTCCTGACCAGAGCACTTTTTGCGATTCGGCACTGTGTCGCTTTAACTGACAATGCACGGTCGTGCGACGTTGTACCCAGATGAAATTTGCATCCTTTTTTCCCACAAATGGAGCTTTCTTTTGGTGGTATTTGATCACTGCTGCGTCATTTCTGATCGCCGCTATAAACAAAGAAAGAACGACAATTTGCAAAAAAAAAAACACATTTCTTGCTTTTTGCTAGAATTCAAATCCAAAAAAAATATCTAAAAAAAACATATTTTTTCATTGGTTTTGGCCGATTTTATATTCTTCCTCATATTTTTGGTAAAAAAAAAATCAGCGTTTAGTTTGCGCAAAAGTGGCCGCGTTTGCGGATGGTGAGAATTAATTTCTGGGGTTTTTATGTTTTTTTAATTTTTTACTAGTAATGGCCGCGATCTGCGATTTTTAGCGGTAATGCGATATTAGGGCAGCCATGTCGGACATTTTTGACACTTTTTGTGGGACCAATGACATTTATACAGCGATCAGAAATTTAAATATCCACTGATTACTGTGTAAATGGCAGTGAAGGGGTTAACCGGCAGGGGGCGATCTAGGGGTTAACTGTGTTCTCTGGGCGTGTTCTAACTCTGGGGGGGGCTAGGCTACCATGGGCATAAGAGATCTAACTGATGCCAGTGACCGGGATCTGTAGATCTCTTATGTCCCCATTGAAAGAGCTGGGAACCGCCGTGTATACATTGGCGGTTCCCCGCTCTTTGGCTCTAGCAGCTCATCACGGCTCGCCGGCGGACATCGGGTCTGCCCGAGCCACGGGCATACTACTCAGGAGTGTATCGGGCACGAGAGCGTGCCCCCTAGCTGCGCCTGCACAAATCGCCGCCTTTTTACGGCGATTCGCGATAAGCGTTCACACCGCCGCAGTAAATATACTGCGCGCGGTGTGGAACCAGTTAAAGCTGTTTTAAACTCAAAACCAAAAATGCATTATATTGTAGCTTACCAATCTTTAAATGCTGTGGCTGCATCAATTTTCCTTCTTTTTTTTTTTTTCCCCCTCTATTTTTACCTTGTGATCTGGCCAGTAACACACCTCCTTTACTAGCGAGACACAACTTCTGGAGGAATTGGTATAGGAGGCACAGCAGCATTGTCAGCAGTGTTAAATGTATTAGCGGATTTAGAACCACTAACAAATTGAAGCTAAAATCCGATTCCAAAGTTTTAATTCCTTTTGGGATAAAGGCTTTGCATGAATAAATAAAAGATTAACATTTTAATCACTCTTACTGGTGTTAGAGCCCAACTCTGGGTGAAAAAAATATTTTCTCTTGCAGGAGGGCTGTGCCCACACTGCACGGGTCAACTGCTCGTTTTTGTCTAGGGCAGGCATCTCCAAACTATGGCCCTCCAGTTTTTGCGGAACTACACATCCCATGAGGCACTGCAAAACTGTGACATTCACAGACATGACTAGGCATGATGGGAATTGTAATTTCTGAAAAACTGGAGGGCCATAGTTTGGAGACCCCTGGTCTAGGGGATCAGAGAACGGAAATATACTTGCCTAATCCTCTGATCCTCCCAACAGAGGACCGCTTCCTGTGGCTCCTGAGCCACCCAACCAAACCCCCCCATGGTCTAACGGTCTTGTGTGGTAGACGCTTTCTGACGTCATCATGCCCATAGACCTGGGATGTCACAAATTGTCCACCACTGGATCGTGGAGGAGCGCTGTTTGCAGGTGGAGCAACTATACCAGTGCTCTCCAAACTGTGGCCCAAGGCCGGATTCAGCCCTTTGCTTGCCTTTATGCGGGAAGCTATTCCTCCCATGGACACCAACAGACATCAAAAATGTGGTAGTATTTTTCACACTGACACCAGTGACACCAATGATGGGGGATAACTTCTTCCTCTGACACCACAATGGGGCACTATTACTCCCACTGACATTAATGATGGGTAACTATTCCTTCCAACACCATTTCTTCCTCTGACACTAATGATGGGGCACTATTCCTCCTATTGACAACAACAATGGAGCTCTATTCCTCCAACTAATACCAGTGATGGGAAAATATTCCTCCTTTACTGACCACAAGGGCACTATGTAATTGTTTTACTCTTACTGACCACCAACCTGGAGGCATTATCTACTCCCACTGGCCACAGTCCGACCCCCTTAAAGTCTGAAGGCCAGTAAATTGGCCCTATATTTAGAAATTTTGGAGATCCATGCTCTAGACAAAAGCAAAAAGTTGACCCATGCGGTGCGAGCATAGTCCCACTGCATGGGAAAACTTTTTTTTTGCCTGGAGATGGGCATTAAGTGCTTCGTCTCATCCATGTAAACTGATACTTTCTGCTTGATTGTTTTGTGGTGTGAAAACAACAGACTTGCTGGCTGGATTACCAGATGGAAATAGAAGAAAGCCTAAAAAAGGAAATTAATACAACCATCACATCTAATACTGCAATATAGTAAATGTTTGCGTTGGGGTTTTGTACGGCTTTAACTGTGCTGTACTTATCCCAGAAGGGAACAGATTCAGGGAATTTAGCTGGAACAGCTCCACGAGTTGTTACTTTAACAATTAAACCGTCTGTGTGTGATTATACACAGTGCAACCCATTTTACTGCTCCTCTTTATGGTGTCTTTAGATTACAGCTGAATTACTTTGCTTTGTACGATGCGTGTATTGAAAGATGAGGGAACGCTGGGGCATGCGGCGCAGCGCTCAGCCTTGCTTGTTCATAATTTCCCCGTACACAAATCATGCCAAAGATTACCAATATGCCACAAAGCGCAAAGAGTAATTGTAATATTTTTTTTATGTTCAGCGCTGTGTTTTTGGCCAGACACCCTGCTAACTCGGTTGGGCCCAGGACTGAGCGCTCTCTCCCTCTCTTTCTCTCATTACAGTTCTGTCAGGCTCACTCCCAGCTGGCCCAGTACATGGAGCGATACAGGTATTCTCTATAATGATACTGTAATTGGCTCTGTAATCTGCCTCCTCTAACATGTTCATTTCCCTAGTTATTTTCTTCCATTACTGAAGATGACAGCTCGCCGCTTGTGTTCCAGCTGCGATGGCTAAGCTATTTTGTTTGCTGTGCACAAATGCTTGTCCTGCTTTTAACACTGTATAAAGCCTATTTGATGTCACTGCTTCACTGATGTCCTGCCAGCTCGCAGGGCTTTGCTTGAACATATACACACTCATGGAATACATTTGTCAGACATCTGGAGGGCCTTGAATGAAGGGCTCTTATGTGAAGATGGCATTAAAGTGTAAGCAAAACCTAACATTGAAATGCTCTCCTTTTGGTCTGCTGAATATACCATTGGAAGCGTTAGGTTATATTTGTTCAGTATGTGCAAAAAAAAAAAGGCTTTTGATCCTGAAAGAAATCCAGTGAACTCATTGTGTCCTGTGCTTTTGCATTGTTATCGCAAAGATTGTTATCAGCCCTGCCTAGGTCACTGTCTTTTCACTATAAGGCTCCTTTCAAATGATTGGTTCGATCTGGTCTGGCTGTCCTTTCTTCAGCTGGACCCTCCATTCTCCTCTATGGAGAGCCAGATATAAACAAACTCGTGTTCCTTTACACCCGGCTACCTCCATGTCCGTTCCAGCAGAAAAAAAAATAACAGAAGGGGATCTGTTCCCCTCTGGCTGATCAGATCGGGGGGCAGCTGGATGTAGTGGACAGCCGATCCGTTTACCTCCGGCTGCCCATAGAGTACAGCAGGCTGTGTCATTGTCTGCCCTGCATAAGGCCCCTTTCACACTTGTGTGACATGATTTTACCGTGATTTTGCAGAGATTTTACCGCAATTTCGGATCAGTACGACTTTGGTCCGACTTTGTTGCAACTTTGGCACAATGAAAGCATATTACAAAGTCGTACAGAAATCACATCTATATTATTCCCGTGCGATTTGCATGAGACTTTGAGGGTTTAATATTGAAGTCTATGAACCTCAAGTTGCATCAAAGTTGGGCCAAAGTAATACAGGTACTACTTTGAAGTCGGCACGACTTAAAAGTCCTACAGATATGAATGGTACTCATTGGAAATAATGGTGAACGCCTTGTCATGCAACTTTGCAGTCCCAAGTCACAGGACAAGTCACATATGTGTGAAAGGGGCCTAAGTAGGGCCGTGCACAGACCTGTCATCCAGCCGCTCTGCTCAGCTCAGCAGACACATCCCCTGCTGAGCAAAAACTGATCTAGCCCATATGAAAGGGGCCAAACAGTCTTTTGCTGTGATAAAATGTATTCTGTTTTATATTGGACTACAGCCAAGCCCCTCGATCATCTACGCTACAATACAGGCAAACCCTCAATCATCTACATTAAAATATAGCCAAGCCATTAAAGTGGAGCTTCATGCAGAAGGGGAAGTTCTGCTCTTCCTCCTCCTCACCCCTTCTCTTTCACATTTGCCACATCATTTTTTTTGGGGGGAGAGTGTGTAACTGGTTTTGACAGGTACCCGCTCCCACATCTGGTCGGATAACCGTGGTAGTCCTAGCAGACGTGTGGTCCCCCACCCTTCCCCCTCAGCCTTCTGGGACATGTCACAGGTCCCAGAAAGCTGCGGGACCATTCAGATAGTGCAGCACGGCATGCACAGCGAGCAGCCCGCTGTGAAGTTGTAAGCAGTCACAACCAGCTGCCCACAGGTGCTTGGGACCGAAGCCCGGTGAAGAAACTGGCCGGCTGAGCACATTGCTGGATCCTGGGACAGGTGAGTGTCTGTTTATTAAAAGACAGCAGCTACAGTTTTCGTAGCTGGTGGCTTTTTATTTTTCGAAAAGGTGTTTGAAGAACCACTTTAATTATCTACATTATAATATAGCCAAGCCTTCAATCATGTATGTTACAATAAAGCCAAGTCCTCAATCATCTCTATTACAATAAAGATCTCAATCATTGTTTGTTCCTTCGCTCTAGCAGCACAAAACATAGGTAGGAAAGCTTTTCTCTTCTGTTCACTGACAGACGCAGCCTTCTTATAACACATGGGGTTATGCTCATCCTACTAGAAGTAGACTAGGCAAAACAAACAAAAGCATCCCAGGGAGGCCGTCCTCACCTTAGCATATAATCCCCCTGCCCTGTACAGCACATCAGTTTTTATTTGCCTAGTGCAAGGAGTAGACCTGGTTCCCTATGGGATCTGCGGTCTCCTGAAGATTCGTCTGATGAAAACTGCTATCAAGAATCTGGCTGGTGGTATAGAGGATATCTCAAATCCAAAACTTTCCCCAGTCCGGCCGACACTATGCGAGCTACCCTTAGGGGGACCCAACGCATAGCGCCCATTCCGTGCGGGCGACCAGTGGCTAAAACCCACTAGAGCCCATTGACTGGTACGCCTGTCCAGTGGCCTGGCCAGCGGCATGACTCCTTTTGGGGAGGTAGGTCTGCTCCGGTGGCCAACCGCTTCGCCTGTCGGATTGGTGAGCGGACCCCTCTTCCGCCTTAGGGGCATGGAGAGTGGGCACCTGGGCAGCTCCGGTGGTAGCCGGCCGGTGGGGGTCCGTAGAGGGACATACTGGGTGGTACCCTTTTGAGGATTATCCCCCCACTCCCCCCCCCCCCCGCAGTACCGCACCTTGCACTGACTGACTTTGCACCGACCGTCCGGAGCGCTGTGTTAGGCGCCGCCATTTGAGTGTGGAGCACCGCTCATTCGTGGCCGACCGCGCGTGTGTTAATGGCAGCGTCCATTGTTTGATAACCATGTGGTTTCCAGTCTGCTCTCTGGCGGCCCCCAGTGGTCGTTTGAGAGAAGTTCAGTCCTTTTACAGGAAGTGTTTAAAACGGAAGTGAGCTTCTGGTTTGCTCTTGGACAACGTGGCTGACACACAGTAACAAGCTCCTGGAGTGCAGTAGTTTGTGGGCATTGCTCTTCCGGTCGGAGTGCTGAGGCCTCAAAACAGCAAGTATAGCTGGCTCTACCTGGGTGTTGGTAGCGGTGGGTGCAATCTTCCCGGGTCTCCCTGGCTGATTGGTGGGGTAGAGGTGGTGGTCACACAGTGGGGGTGCCGGAAGGCTGGGATGTCAGAGGCCGGCAATACTATGGCAGGGGTACCTGCGGATCTACAGTCCACCCCAGGAACATTAGTGTCCTTGGAACAGCTGAGGGCGGGATTTGGGGAGTTCTTTCCCCGGGCAGGGGTGCCCGTTCCGAGGGGCCCCCAGAAACGCCCACCCCCCCTCTTTCCTCAGGGGAGGATTCGGATCTAGAGAGCACCTCAATGGTCACACCTGTGGATCTTTCAGAGGGTGAGCTGCCCTCAGAGGGTGAAGAGGATCAGGAGGCTCCTTTTTCACGTGATAAAGCGATAGTGGAAGCACTGATCACTGATATCCGCGACTCCATGCGGCTTGACCAAGCAGGGGAGTCGCATGAGTCCGCATATGTTTGTGGACCGCTTAAACCCCCTAGGTCCCCTAGGGCTTACGCTTATGATCAGGTGTTTGAACAGGCGGTGTTCAAGGAATGATGGAGGCCACCAAATTCCTTTGCTTTGCCTAAAAGCTTTGCTGTTCGCTACCCTTTTGAGGAAAGCTTTACTAAGAGATGGGCTTCCCCGGTGGTGGACCCTGCCGTGGCTCGTGTAAATAAAGCAACTACCATTCCCTTGGAGGGGTCTCCATCCTTTAGGGAGGCGGCCGATCGCCGCACAGAGGCAGTGTCTATAGTACTATTCTTGTTGGCTGGGTCAGCCATGCGGCCGGCGCTAGCAGCTGCGATGGCGGCACAGTCTCTTCGTGAGCACGCTGCCACACTGCACACTGGTTTGTCTAGTGAAGGTGCACAGGCTGAAGTACAGCGGGCACAACATTTGGAAGAAGGTCTCCGCTACATATGCCATGCTGCTTTGGACCTTCTTCCCATATTGTCAAAAATGTCTGTTTTTTAAATTATCAGGCGGGTGCTGTGGCTCCGCTCTTGGTCGGGCGACCAGGCTTCAAAGAAAGCTCTGGCAGATCTTCCCGTTCAGAGAGAACGTCTGTTTGGCCCACAGTTAGATGAAATCATTAAGGATTTCACGGGAGGGAAGAGTACTTTCCTTCCAGAGCCAAAGTGGCGAGATTTTTTGCCGTAGGCAGGGCCCTGTCTCTTCAGGTCAGAAGAAGCTTTTCGGGCACCCGGCTCAGCGGGTAAGGGCTTCAAAGCCGGGAAGGCTTTCGCGCGGCACAATAAAAGGTCCTGGCAGCATAAGTCCGAAAAAGCGAAGGATAAGTCTACCTCCGCATGATGGGTTGCCCCCACCCGCCTCATGGGTGGGGGGCCGGTTACTGGGGTTCGCAGACAGATGGGCTGCCCGCATCACCGATCGGTGGGTACTGGAGGTGGTGTCCTCCGGGTACAGGATAGAATTCAGCTCTCTGCCCCCAGAAAGGTTCTTCCCCTCAAACTTGAGGCTCCCTCAGGAGCTTCTAGGCGCCGTTCGGGCACTCGCCGAACAGGGGGTGATCGTACCGGTACCCACAGTGCAAAGATTTCACGGATTTTACTCAAATCTTTTTGTGGTGCCCAAAAAGGGCGGGGTCAGACCAGTTCTGGACATGAAGGCGTTAAACCGCTTCGTAAAGACGAAGAGTTTCAGGATGGAGTCCATCCGCTCGGTCGTGGCCGCCCTGCACCAAGGGGAATTCTTGGCGTCCTTAGATATCAGGGATGCGTATCTCCATGTTCCGGTCTGTCTCAGTCATCAGCGTTTTCTGCGTTTCGCAGTGGGGGACCTGCATTACCAGTTTGTGGCACTTCCCTTCGGGTTGGCCTCGTCTCCCCGAGTGTTCAGCAAGGTGGTGGCCCCGATGCTGGCATTGCTGAGACAGAGAGGTATCGCGGTTGTAGCGTACCTCGACGATTTACTCCTGAGAGCAGAGTCTGCTACAGCTCTGGAGGAGAACGTGACAATTACGGTGTCCACGTTAGAGGAGTTCGGTTGGCTGATCAACCTGCAGAAGTCATCATTAACTCCGTCTTGCCAGCTGGAGTACCTGGGTCTGATTCTGGACACGGTACAGGCAAGGGTGTTTTTAACACCAAGCAAGCTCCTGACACTTCAGGCAGCAGTGCGAACCCTGTTATCACGCCAGTGGTTCTCCTTACGGTTCTGTATGCGAGTGTTGGGGCTCATGGTGTCGACTTTCAAAGCGATACCTTATGCTCAGAGTCACAATTGGCTCCTGCAGAAGGCGATTTTGTCACAGTGGGACAAATCTCCCCTATCCCTAGACAGGCTGATCAGGTTGGATCATCAGTCCCGAGGATCCTTGATCTGGTGGATTCGGGCTCCAGCCCTAAAATTGGGGAAAGGTCCCCCCCCCCTCAATTGGTCGATAGTAACGACGGAGGCCAGCCTATTGGGCTGGGGAGGCATCCTGGGTCAGTTCTCTGCCCAGGGTCATTGGTTAGTACGGGAAGCTTGTCTTCCGATAAATGTACTGGAGCTGAGAGCGATCAGACTTTGCCTGTCCCATTGGTCAGAAAGGCTGCGGGGCCACCCTGTCTGGGTTCAGTCAGACAATGCCACGGCTGTGGCATATGTGAACCATCAGGGCGGAACAAGAAGCTCAGCAGCAGCCGCGGAGGCGGCTCTGATCCTTCGGTGGGCAGAACTTCACGTGCCAGCTCTCTCTGCAATCTACATACCAGGCGTGGAAAATTGGCAGGCAGACTTTCTCAGCCGCCGGACTCTGGATCAAGGGGAATGGTCCCTACATCCAGAAGTGTTCTGCCAGATTTGCCTCAAGTGGTGCACACCAGAGGTGGACCTTATGGCCTCCAGGTACAATCACAAGGTACAGACCTTTGTGTGCAGAACAAGAGATCCGTTGGCGGTCGCCTCGGACGCACTGGTAGTGCCCTGGGGTCGGTATTGGCTACTGTACATCTTTCCTCCTCTAAAGATTCTACCGCGGGTTGTACGCAGGATAGAAGTAGAGGGAATCCCGACAATCCTGGTAGCTCCGGATTGGCCTCGGCGTCCTTGGTACGCCGACGTAGTGCGGATGGTGGCAGATGTCCCGTGGCGTCTTCTGCTTCGCGGAGACCTACTGTCTCAGGGGCCCATCTTGCACCCTGTTTTACCCTCGCTGGCTTTGACGGCTTGGCTATTGAGTCCCAGGTGTTGAGGGATAGGGGTGTCTCTGACTCCGTGATCCCTACTATGATCAAGGCACGTAAGGGTACCTCACGTAGGATTTATCATAGGACCTGGAAGTCCTATATTACCTGGTGTGAGGCAGGGGGTTGGAACCCCCGCTCGTATATGGTGTCCAGAGTACTGTCGTTTTTGCAGCAAGGACTGGACAAGAACCTGGCGTTAAGTACGCTTAAGGGGCAGATTTCGGCCCTGGCGGTTCTTTTTCAACTACCCTTGGTGTCTCATTCATTGATCCGTGCATTTGTACAGGGGGTACGTCATGTGGCTCCTCGGATACGGTCGCCTCTGGCGCTGTGGGATCTGAATCTGGTGCTTTCTGTGCTGCAGAAGCCACCATATGAAAAGATTAGGGACATTCCCTTACGACTGTTGTCGCAGAAAGTGGCCTTTCTGGTGGCTATCACATGCGCCAGACGGGTGTCTGAGTTGGCAGCATTATCCTGCAAGTCACCTTACTTGATCCTCCATAAGGACAAGGCAGTTTTGCGACCTTCCCCTTCGTTTCTTCCGAAGGTGGTTTCTTCCTTTCATTTAAATGAGGATATTGTTCTTCCATCATGGTGCCCGCACCCGTCGCATCCCAAAGAAATCGAACTGCATTCTTTGGATGTGGTGAGGGCTTTGCGGGTGTATTTGAGTTCTACAGCTTCCTTTCAGAAGTCTGATTCTTTATTTTTGCTGACGGAAGGGTCGCGCAAAGGCATGGCGGCCTTGTCAACTACCGTGTCTCGTTGGATATGGAAGACCGTGACTCATGCATATGAGATTCGGGGTAAGGTTCCCCCGTTTCCAGTCACGGCTCATTCCACCAGGGCAGTTAGTACTTCCTGGGCGTTTAGACACCAAGCCTCGGTGTCTCAGGTGTGCAAGGCAGCTACTTGGGCCTCAGTGCACACGTTTACTAAGTTTTACAAAATTGATGTTTCAGCATCCTTGGATGCTGCTTTTGGCCGCAAAGTATTACGAGTGGCAGTATAGGCGTGGCTAGCGCCGCCTGAGAGGGCGTTTTTCTGTTGGGTACAGTTGTTATGGTTTGCCCACCCCTCTTGATTGGCACAGCTTTGGGACGTCCCCATGTGTCATAAGAAGGCTGCGTCTGTCAGTGAACGGAAGAGAAAAAGGGATTTTTTGTATAACTTACCGTAAAATCCTTTTCTCTGAGTTCACTGACAAGACGCAGCACCCACCCCTCTGCGTTGGTTTTGTACGGCTTGTTACGAACTGACGTGATGTACAGGGCAGGGGGATTATATGCTAAGGTGAGGACGGCCCCCTGGGAGGGGCCAACCTATGCTTTTGTTTGTTTTGCCTAGGCTACTCCTAGTAGGATGAGCATAACCCTATGTGTCATAAGAAGGCTGCGTCTGTCAGTGAACTCAGAGAAAAGGATTTTACGGTAAGTTATACAAAAAATCCCTTTTTTTCACAGAGAGGAAGTGGTCATTTAAAATGTAACTAAAGGCAAAACTTTTTTTTCATTTTGGTATATAGTAAGGGAGGGTTATAACACCCATCAGGTTTTTTTTTTCATCTGTGTCCCATTGGGAACATTTTCCTTCACTTCCTTTCTCATGGCCAAAACAGGAAGTGAGAGGAAATCCTCAGGGTCAAAAGAGCTAGTGTCCTCATTGGAAGATGTCCCCTCTATTAGTATTCTTATGTCAACCAAACATTTGAGATTTTCATTTACGTTCACTAGAGAGGGTGAATCCCACTAACGGGGGCACAGACACCAATAAAACCTGACAGATGTTCAAATCCCTCTCAACTCTATCCAAAACAAAAAAAACAAAAAAAAAGAAAAGGTTTGCTTCTAGTTACACTATAAAGTATAGCTAAAGGCAAAACTTTTTTTTTCAGTTCTAGATATTGGAGAGGGATTAGAACGCTTGTTCATTTTTATTGCTGTCTGGGCCACCGTTAAGGAGATTCACCCTCTATTTGTCATGTTTACCATCATCATTGAAAGTAAAAAAAAATCTCAAATTTTGGATTGTCCCCAGAAAATGAACAGAAGGAAAATCTTCCAATGGGGACACTAGCTCCGGTGATGACCCTCCTTTTACTCTATCCAAAAAGAAAAATTTTTACCTATAGTTTTTCTTTAATTTCCTAGCAAAATCAGTCCTAAAGCCTAACTGGCTGGAGCTCCTAGTAACTCTATATGATTGGGAACTCAGACTCTTGATCACATGATCATTGTGACGGCCAATCACAGTGATCACATCACTGGGAAGCCCATGTAACACCTCTAACATTGCAAACTTATGAAGGGTCAGCCTTCACAGTTCAGAAAGGGTTAATATACTATAAAAAAATAAATCATAAATGCTAGTGAAGGAGGCAGACATAGAAAAAATACATTTAGACCCCCCTTTGCTCAGTGTAGCCTTATTTAGGTAAGAGCTGCTCTCTCATGCACCCCTGTAGTGTTGGTCATGGTTTGGAATTATGAATGAATGAAGAGTTGGCAAGTTACATTCTTTCGCCTCATTTTTTCTTCTGTTTCCTAGGAGTCGTCTCAAAGCTAAAAACCTAATGTACATAAAACAGATTCTGTTCCTTCTGGAGAAGTTTGTGGGCGCCCTGGGAGGTGAGTGTCGCCAGGCTCTATGCAGGAATCTGAGAATAAAATGTCTTCTTAATATCTAAACCCCCAGGGAATGTAGTGGTTTTATAGCCTTGTAACTATTGCTTCTTCTTTGTTTAGTTGTTTTTAGTTCTATACCGTGTGTTCACAGCAGGGATTGTCTTCATAGTAAATGGAGCTGAATCAGTCCTTGTGGGAACGTAGCCTGACCTCTCTAGAAAACATGGTGATGCTGTTTAGGCGGGAGCCTCTTTAAAGTGGACCAAGCCTCAGATATATTTTTCATGTTTAGTGCAACTACAATAAGTAATGTGTTAGTGTAATCCTTGCATGTATTTATTGCATCTCACAGAGATTAGAGTACTCCCTCTGACAATGCCTTCATCTGCTCTTCTCTCCAGAAGGGTGGTGCCATCTTTGTTCAGGCGCACCATCCAGGGGTTACCATCTACTTTCTACTTCCTGAAATGGAATGCCGGCTCAGACAAAACACAATCATGTAAATCCTGGCACTTGTGCAGATCTTGGCTATGTTCACAAATGTCTAACATAGATCAGTCCCTGCTGCTCCTTCCTGGAGACTTAGGAAATGCTTTCTTTTGCCTGCAGCAGACTAATGGTATCAGAACCGCCAATAGGGCATTACAACCAGCCCTCCTGTACCGGGCCCGGCTCAGCAGGAGGGCCTGTGCAGCTTTATTCTTCAACTGTGGTGAAAGCACTTTTCCCAGCTGAAAGCATTTGACAATGCTCCTAGGCTTGCTGTAACATAAATATATTTTACCATCAGCGCAACAGAGGGGCCCAGAAGGTGATTAGCAGAGAGGGACTATTTTTTAAAATTTTGGGGCGCAGGAGTCTAAAGCCAGCGCCGCACTTTTTTTTACAGTTCTGGCTGCCCGCGGCTAATGACAGCCTATCTCTGGCGGAGATATACAAATATATATATGCATGTGCCAAGGGTGCCTGTGTACAGAATTGTCCATTGCACTACCCATGTTACATAACCCTGCGCAAGCCAGAGTGAGAGCAATAGTTGCTCTAGGCCCATTATTCATGGTTCGCTCTAAACTCATGACCTGTGGGGGCTTTTAAAACATTGCCTATGAAACCAGAGGGTACCAGAGCTTGTCTCTGTCTCACAGGCATATGCAATTTTAAGGCTTGACATGTTGGGTATCTATATACTTGGCACAACCTCATCTATTACATTTTACCAAAAAAAAAAAAAAAAAAGGGGGTAATATATTGCTTTTATGTGCCCTATAATTAACTTTATTGTATTTTTTTAAATGAAAATTTGTGTTTCATAAATGTTGCACAACATCAACATGGGGACAAGGTGCTTTGGGGTGGGGGGAGCATGTGGACATGTGGCTTGGTATGGTCTAGGAGTAGAGGGGAGGGATGCTTGCTTGCCCCCCCCCCCCCCCCCCC
>BLSH010316379.1:633108-655254 GCA_018402905.1 Glandirana rugosa | reverse complement strand
TTGCCCCCCCCCCCCCCCCCCTTTCCTGACCTGCCGGGCTGCATGCTTGATAAGGGTCTGATATGGATTGGGGGGGGGGGGGCACACCAATTTTTTTTTTTTGATGATACGACTTGAATGCGACTTACACTCAAATCAATGGGCTGAAATCATGCCTGAGTCGGACCAAAGTAGTGCAGGAACCTTTTTCAAAGTCAGACCGACACAAGTCATACAAGTTATGACCGCTCTCATCGGGAACCATTCATTTTGACATGTCACGCAACTTGTGCTCTCGAAATCAGAGAGTATGTTGGACCAGTGTGAACTGACTCTCAACCTGTATATATAGTTACATGGTCTGGTTGAAAAAAGACACAATGCCATCTAGTTCAACCAATAAAAGGGAAAAAAAAAATCATATAATTCTATATACACAATCCTATACCCACAGTTGATCCAGAGGAAGGAAAAAAACCCCAGCAAAGCATGATCCAATTTGCAGGGGGAGGGAAGTACAAAGAGCAATTTAACTGTAAGGAAAGCCGATAAATGAATGAAATAGGTTTGTGTTACAGCTTTGCACAGAGCAATCATGCATATGTTTTTCAATCTTCCGACGTACCCTCTTCATATGGTCCTTTGCTGCTAATTAGTAAATTATTATTGCCTCCGTATACAAGCGCAAACTGAAAACAGTTGTTACTAGCAGACCCACTTAGCTGCCATGCAACCTGGCACCAAATATCTGGCAAGAGCACGCTGGAGCTCCTAGCACTGGGGAAGCGCACAGTGAACAGTAGGATGGGATTTGGAATCCTCTAATCCTGCAGAGGGGGAGCAGCTCTAGTCAGTATGCATTTGGGGTTGACACAACAGATGGTGGTTTCTGGAAGCCGGTTCACTGAAATTTGCAAACACTGCCATTTTCTGCATATTGTATTGTAGGAAGCTGCAATGTCTGTATTCAAGTTTATAGTTGAAATAAAATAAGAGCTGTACCCAGGTTTTACCGGTTTTCCAGTTTGTGAATTTTTCGGTTTCAATATTTTTAATGAACATTTTTTTAAGAATAGGGTCCACAACACAGGTGGAGCATAGCAAAACATGCAGAGCAGGTATAAAATAGAAGTCAAATATTATACCACCAGTTCTTTCCGACACAAAGAGATGCCATGCAAATTAGAAATTCAGCATAAAAGAAAAAGGGTTCTCATTGAGCAAACAGCAATCCCACTCAGAAAACCCTCCATTAGGGGGAACATTAGAACCCTTACTTCACCGGCATGGGCCGAGAGTATACATAAGGTGCAACCACAAGTGGAAGCAACACAACTATATGAAAAGGGAAGTGCGAATCCAAGAAAGAAAAGTGGAAAGAGGGGTGGAAGGGGGAATTAGATGGAAGAGAAGACAAAGAAAGGAAAGGAAAAAAAGAGGGGAAGAAGAGACAAAGCAAAAGGAGAAAAAAGGACTGTCCAAATGCCCGTCTCCATTCCTCAGTCAGCTGGAAGTTGGAGATACTTAATCCAAGGATCCCAAACATGGTCAAACTTGGCAGTCTTCTCCTGCAAGATACTGACCAGCTTTTCATTGAGCATGATCCATGTCCGCTTATTTTTCATAATAGCTAGATCTACCACTGGTTTCTTCCAAGCGGTCGCTATAGCGATTTTTGCCACAAGAAACATGAAGTGAATTAAAGTTTGAACATGCTGGGGAGCATCAGCGATAGGCTCGTTGAAAAGCGCCACCTTAGGGTTTTTAACTAGATTCACTATTGTCACAGAATTGATCAGGGAATGAACTCTAATCCAAAACCGGCGAACCTCGGCACAGGTCCACCATGTGTGACACATCGTACCCGGTTGACCACATACCCGAAAACACAGAGAGGAAACCCCCCTGGTTCGTTCTCAAGAAGCGGTCTGGCACCAGGTGCCATCTAGAAAACATCTTATACAGTATCCTCCCTCCTCCAGGGCTGTGTTCATGATACCCTTATATGTACGAGGAGACCATTTCCACCAATCACTCAAATCAATCTATCTTCCCCTACGTCTCGCTCCCAAGCCTGCATATAAGGTAACTTCTTCATGTAGCAAAAAAACAAAAACGCAGCTGTCAATGTCCTGACAAATGTGATTTTATGGCTTTTGAAGGATTGCAATAATGAACTGTGGAATGTTTTTATAAATTTACCTGAAGCTCCTTTTAACCATTTCAATACCGGCACTTTTCCACCCTCTTCCTGCCCGGTCCAAGCTTTCAGCTCTGTTGCACTGTGAATGACAATTGCGCTGTCATGCAACAGTGTACCCATACGAAATTGTCTTCATTTCTTTTCACACAAAAAGTGCTTTCTTTTGGTGGTATTTATCACCTCCAGGGTTTTTATTTTTTGCTAAATTAATGAAAAAAGACCAAGAAGTTTCTTCATTTCTGTTGTAAAATGTTTTAAATAAATAATCTTTCTTCCTAAAATGTATCCTGTTTCATTTCCTTTGTGAAAATAACCCAAATCAGTGTTTATTATTTAATCAGTCAGAAAGTTACACAGTCCGCAAACTATAGCGTGTGTGTGTGTGTATGTATGTATGTATATATATATATATATATATATATATATATATATATATATATATATATATAAAAAAATCAACCAGTCCTGATGTACTGATGGCCTATCTCATTTCTCGAGGCCCTAAAATTCCTGAAATGTACAAATACCCCCCAAACGACCCCCTTTTTGGAAAGTAGACAGTCCAAGGTATTTAGTAAGCATGGTGAGTTTTTTGAAGTTGTAATTGTTTGGAAAATGAAGAAATTAAAAAAAAAAAAGTTTTTTTTACGATTTGTTTTTTACATATGGTCGCCAGTGCAGTACAGCGTCCTCATATATCTGATGTGGCGGTGATCAGGGACACTGGTGACTGTATTTAACCTCTTACGGACCACCCTGCCGTCGTTATACGTCGGCTGTTTGATGCTAAATACCAGGGTTATGGCAGCAGATAGCTGCGATAACCCCGGTATTTTTTTAAAAAGCGGGCGGTCGGCTTTTAGGTAAAAGTCGTCTCTGGCGGATTTGCCGTGAGATCACGTTTATCGCCGGCGGAAAAGGTGCCCGCTGCTCCCCGGTGGTCTCCGCCGCTTACTGGAGCCATCGTAGCGGCGGAGACTATTGAGTCCTTTCCCCTGCGAGACTGGAAGCCGAGTGAAGGAAAATGGCCCCCACTCGGCTCCATAACATTGGGTGATGGAAGCAACGTTTTTTTTTTGTTTTATTGCATTTTAGTGTAAATATGAGGTCTTTTTGACCCCAGATCTCACATTAAAGAGTTCCTGTCATGCTTTTTTCTATTGCAAGGGATGTTTACATTCCTTGTAATAGGAATAAGTGACCCAAAATGTTTTTTCTTAAATGGACAGTGTAAAAATAAAAAGTAAAATAAATCAGGAATTTTTTTTTTTAAAGTGCCCAGTCCCACCAAGCTCGCGTGCAGAAGCGAAAGCATATGTAAGTCACGCCTGCATATGAAAACGGTGTTCAAACCACACATGTGAAGTATCGCTGCGATCATTAGAGCGAGAGCAATAGCACTAGACCTCCTCTATAACTGTAGGTAACCTGTAGAAATTGGAGATTTTTAAGTGCCAAAGTTTTTCGCCATTCCACGAGCAGGCGCAATTTTGAAGCATGATGTGCTGGGTATCAATTTACTCTGTGTAACATTATCTTTCACAGTATAGGAAAAAATTGGAACAACTTTACTGATGTCTTATCTTTTAATTTAAAAAAGTGTATTTTTTCCCCAAAAATTGCACTTGTAAGACCGCTGTGCAAATACAGTGTGACATAAATTACTGAAACAACCGCCATTTTATTCTCTAAGGTGTTTGAAGAAAAATATGTGTGTGTGTGTGTGTGTATATATATATGTGTATATATATATATATATATATATATATATATATATATATATATATATAAATACATAAATAAATAAATGTCTGGGGTTTCTAAGTAATTTTCTAGAAAAAAAAACCCTGATTTTAACTTGTAAACAATAGATCTCAAAAAGGGGCTCGGTTCTTAAGTGGTTAAGAAAAAAAATCACTTTTTTTTATGATTTTTTTTTTTTTTTTTTAACACTGTACTACTCTGGGAAAGTGATCAGCCTTATTATAGACTTGCCTATAGGCAGAGGCGTTGCTAGGGGGTGGTATTGGGGCTATAGCCCCGAGTCTGGGGTCTCTTACAGGATGGGTGCAGTTCTGCAATTAGCAGGTATGTCCCGATCTGGAATGCAGACTGTGTGTATGTATATACACACACACACACACATACATACATACATACATACATACATACATACATACACATGTATATTTATTACTATTATTATTTATTGTATTACATGTATGTCCGCTCAAGCGTATGTCTTTCTTTACTTTGCTGCTATGGGCTCTAGCCCCAGATCTTTTGTAGACCTAGCAACGCCCCTGCCTATAGGTACAAGTCAGAGATGGGAGTTTACTCCCACTTTAACTGGAGCTATGATTTAACTTATGAATCCCTTATGTAAAGTCCGTCTGCTTCTATTCTCTCCAGACAATGCTGCTTTCTAAGGATATCCCTGTTGCTCCTTCATTGGTAGAGAAGCCACCCAAAAGTTGGATGTACGCTGTGCAAATTTTGGATAGTGGGTGGCCCTGTCTGCCTTGCTGCATTTGACAAAAGTTGATTGAATGAAGGCGTCAGTTCTATTTGACCTATGACCTCTGACTCATTCCAGCAGTATTGCAGTCTGCATGTGATCCATTTGTATAAATACACATTGATTGCAAGTTTGAGTTAATGTATCCTTATTATCTTCTACCCTTTTACAGGTAGCGTAAAGCAGAACCCAAACTTTCAAAAAGTTCCTCAAGACGGTGAGTGAGAAACCAACATAGTTTGAGATTTGTAGATTTTGATCAAGTAATGACCTAATTTCCTACTTTTTTTTTTCAACAAGCTTTTATGACCGTGATAAAATATGTATGAATTGTTAAAGTGGAGTTCCACACTTTTACAAGTCAACAGCTACAAATCAGACACTCACCTGTCCCAGGCTCCAGCAATGCGGTCGCCCGAGGGCTCGCTCTTCTCCCCCTCCCCTCCATGGCGCCGGCATCGCAAGTGTGGGCGCCCGGCTTCGGCTTCAAAGCCGAATGGTTGGTGTATCTTCTGGGACCTGTGACGTGTCCTAGACGATCACCAAATATGGGGGGGGGGGGCTAGGCGAACTTCATTCCGGAGCCGTGGAGACAGGAGAGGAAGTGGGACCCTGTGAAAACTGGGTCCCCCCCCCCCCCCCCCCCCCAAAAAAAATGACATGCCAATTGTGACATGTCAGGGGGTCACCTTCCTTTTAAAGCAGAAGTTCCACTTTTGGATGGAACTCCACTTCAAAGAACTCTTTGAATACACCGCTGTCTCTTTTGGATAGAGTCGGGGGAAAGTTTAAACCCCTGTTGTGTGCTTTTTTTTTTTTTCTTGGTTATGTTCTCACTTCCAGTTCTGGAGACACAACTGAAGTTAGTAGAAATCCCATCTTAGACCATTTTTTAATTTATTTTCAGGGAATTATATAGCGCTGTCAATGATCTCCAGGCCAAATAGAGACGGTTAATATAATGGAAGTAATGCAAATTCACTGTTTTACATAAAACCAAAGCATTCATTTGTGAACATAATTGACATGCCATGTTCCTTCTTTAGGCACCACTCTGAAATCCATCAACGATTTCCTGTTCTACAGTCAGGTTGATAACATCAACCTCTTCAAGGTAATTACATTTTAAAGGAATGATTTTGACAGGACCCCCAACTGTTTAAACTCTTTCCACTTATAAAGAAAGATTGTTCATTAGTCTGCATCCCTTAGCTGATTAGTGCGCAGAAAACAGATGAGGGCAGTGTGAAGTCTGAGCTGTGCAGGGACCGATGGGTGAGTGATTGAGATTTGGCCATAGATGCCTGTCCAGTTCTGTGCGAACCTATGTCAGCACTAGTTGGATGCAGAAAAGTGTTTAAGTGGTTGTAAACCCTTAGGCCCTTTTCACACTTGTGCGACTTGTCCTGCGACTTGCGATTGCAAAGTCGCATGACAAGTTGTACCCCATGGTTTTCAATAAGTACCATTCATATCTGTGCGACTTTAACTTGTCCCTGTGCTACTTTGGACCGACTTTGATGCAAGTTGAGGACCATAGACCTCAAGTTTACACAGGCATTCCCTGAAATCGTGGTGAAATTGCGGTAAAATTGTGTGGCCTTTCAAGTCGCGGCAGTGTGAAAGGGGCCTTAAATATACCCAGTGAAGTGGCTGGCCTCAGGTCTTACACAGAAATGAAACATCCTCCTACATAAGTTGCACCTGTTTATCTGCAGTTTTCTCTCCGACAGACGTTCAGAGTCCAGAATTTATACAGCTTGTCTGAGAATTCAGAAAGTAGGGGTGGGAAGGAGCTCTGAGAGCTCATTGGAGGGAAGGGACACACCCCTTTTCAGAGAGTACACAGGAACAGAGCTGAGGCTGTCGGTCACAGTCTGTATCCTGGAGCTCCCTCCCCTGCCACCTTTTTCTCTTTTAGGCCTGTGATTGGATAGCGAAAGGAGCAGCACCAGTCTGATGAGCTCATATCTCTGCCACTCTGCTTGCGCTCTCCTCCTCTCAGCATACTCCTTGCACTGCAGCATCCCTAATTGGCTGCTAATGCTGCCCCCCCTGCCCCCCCCCCCCCAATCTGAGTCCTGTGGTACAGGAACTGCAAAAGTCTGATACCATGTCAGAATCAGGTACTTAGATGTCTTGCAATTAAGAAAACACATTTAATGTTCATGACCGGGCCATTTTTTGTGATCTGGCGCTGCATTACTTCAACTCACAATTGCGCAGTCATGCAACACTGCACATAAATGAAACTTATGTCCTTTTTTTCCCACAAATAGAGCTTTCTTTTGGTGGTATTTGACCACCACTGCGTTTTTTTTTTGTTTGTTTTTTTGTTAAAAAAACAATTTTGAACAAAAAAAAGTACAGTCTTTTTTACTTTCTGCTATAGAACACACCCAATAAAAAAATTGTAAAAAATTGAATTTTTCCATAAATTTAGGCCAATATGAATCCTGCTACAAGTTTTGGTAAAAATATCCCAATAAGCGTATATTGATTGGTTTGCGCAAAAGTTTTAGCATCTACAAACGATGGTGTATATATACTGGAATTTTTATTTTTTTTTTTTTTTTTTTGTTTTTTTTTTAAATTTGTTTTTTTCACTAGTAATGGTGGGATCAGCGACTTATAGTGGGACCACAATATTATGGTTCATAATCAGACACTAACTGACACTTTTTGGGATCCAGTGACACTAATACAGTAATCAGTGCTACAAATATGCACTGTCACTGTACTGATGACATTGGCTGGGAAGAGGTTAACCATCTAGGACGATCAAAGGGTTAAATGTGTGCCTTACCAGTGTTTTGGTGTACTGTGTGTGGTGCTTTTACTAAGGTAAGTCATGGATTTAATTCCCTGCTTTCCGGGGAAATAAAATCCATTACTTCCCTGCTTGTTTACATAGGCAGAGCTCTGTCCTGTGTGTCTTCCCAATGATCGGCGGATGCCGGCGGTCATCCATTGGCCGGAATCAGCTGATCAGCATCTGCTGTGTATAATCACAGCACAGCCAGGTAGCCGGCGGTATGCAAGCACGCCCCCTGCCCGCAAGTGCCAGATCATGTACCTAGTACGTGATCTGTGCAGCACAGCCGCCTTGCTGCTGTACATGTAGGTGATACGGTTGGCAAGCAGTTAATGAATACAGAGCTGTATTATATTGTGTCTTTTATATCTTCCTGTAGTTGAGCTTTATTGTAGATGTGAATGTCCATAAACAACTGGAGTATGTACCGGTCTAAGTTATGTCCCAGCTTTCTCCACCCTATTTCTCACTGTTATGTGCAGAGGATGGCACTGATGGGGATGTGCTGACAATGGGGAGCCCAAGGCACACTTTGGTACAGCTGTTTTTAGTCTATCTCCATGAGCGCACATGGCAGTGTGACCGCGCCACCGCTGCATTGTAAAGCAGTGGGTGAGAGTTGTCACACTACTGCAGGATGCTCTTAAACTAGCAGAATCCTCAAGTAGGATTTGGCAGATTAAAGCAGAGTTCCACTCACAAAACCATATTTGCATCTATGAAGTCATCTAATAAATAGCAAACACATTTGGAGCAAAAAAATTTTTTTAAATTACCCTAAGTGCCCTGTTGCTATGTGATGGCCTGTAATCTGCCACTTCCTGGTCCGCAGCACTCTGCATCACTTCCTGCCTTGCCTGGGCTCCTGGGAAATTTGAGTTATCATTTCCCAGGAGTCAGGGGCATCAATGAGTGATTATGAGGTTAAATATGTTGCCATAACAATGGGGCGGGACCTTCCTCCGTCACCGCTAATTGTAATGGCAACTAGTTAAACACTCGGCACTACAGCCACTGGTGCAATACGCATGAGCAAGATCGAGAGGTGCATGCTGGTTACCCAGCATGCACCTTTCAATCTCTTATCCAGGAAGAGGGTGTGAGTGGGCTTCAAATGCCCACACTCAACATGGCAATGCCCTGGAAGGCGAAAATATGAATAGTAAGATTTAAAAAAATATGATTACTATCCATTAGGAAATATATAAACATTTTATGTTATGTATCCAGTCAGAGGAGATGCCTGAGAAAAAAAAAATCTGTGGATGGAACTCCGCTTTAAAAGTCCTACAGCACAAAAATAAATTCAAAATTATGCAAGGCATATGAAAGTTGCATCATATAATGCATTTTGTATTCAGGCTTAAAGAGGAAGTAAACCCTGATGGTGTTTACTTCCTCTATATTCCCCTGCAAAGTAGAAACATAATGGGCTGCTATGCATCGCATAGTAGCCCATTATGTGTCACTTACCTGCAAACAAAGCCTGTGACGTCCAGCGATGTCCCCTGTGCAGGCCGTGTCCATCTTCAGCCCCTCTTCCTTCCGGGGCTGCGACTCCGGCTCTGTGACTGGTCGGAGTCGCATGACGTCACTCCCGCGCATGCATGCTACGGTCTCTAGTCACAGCACGATCTCGGTGAAGAGACGGCACAGAGGCCGTCTCTTTACTGCGCATGTGCCGAAATTACGTTGGCACATCTAGTACACTGTATATCTCCTGAGCCGGGCAGGTTTGGGAGATATACAGGGCACCTACAGGTAAGCCTTATTATAGGTTTACCTGTAGGTTAAAATGGTTGTCACGAGTTGACAACCACTTTAAAAACGTATATGTAAAAAGTATTCTTCCACCATACTTCTTGGTCTGACCACAGTAAAGTGAAAAATGCTTGCAGTTTTTTACTGCTCTGCACAACTGGAATGAATTGGACTCAGCGCTCCGTAAGGGGAGGGGGGGCTGTGTCAAAGTAGATGTGAAATGTTCAATTAACCCTGAAAGTCCCTTTAAATATGATTCGACTTGTCCTTGACTTTTTATTGATCATTTTCACTACCACAGTATTTATCTTACCTGTCAGTATACTTCACATACACATGTGTCCACCTGTCAGATTGCTGTTATTGCCCCATCATTCTTCTTCACACTGCTATAAATCTTTGTCTTCGGTGAGAATTTTTTACAGAAATATGAATTAAAAATGAAATTCCTCTACTGCTTTGCACCTGTGCCCCTTCCTGATTTTTGGTCTTCTTTTTTCCTCTTAGGTGCAAAGGTACTGTGTGAGGAGTATGATCAGCCGGAAGGTGAGCTGGAGCAGTGTATGACTTGTGCAATCAGCATTGGACATTGCATGGTATTAAAGATATATGCAGATATATGGCCCACAATCAAAAAGTTCATGCTAGACTTGGAGAAAATGGCACTACATCCCCAATAATGTAGAATATTTTTAGAAAAGTATTTTTGGATGGGATTTTTTAGGCACCAAATTTAACAATATAACATTTTTCAATTAATTGATACAAAACAGTTAAAAAAACAAGACGATATCATACAAAGCATATCCTTAAAACCAGACCACTAGATATTCTAGTCGTATAACAAAATCATGAAAATCAACAACTGTTGTTTATATATAGCATTGAGGCACCAACACATTTCAACTCCAGAGAGTCTTTGTCAGAATACGGGATACAAAGAACAGCAAACCAAGTGATGTATACAATTCAAAAAAGGGGAAAAAAAATCACTGACATAAAGGACATAAAGGAAATTATGCCAACTGCCATTACATAGTCCAAACTGGTGCAAAAGTTTTAGGATCCTAAAAGTGATGGTGCCTACCAAGAGGGTACAGCAGCTCACTAAGGGGATGGAAAAATGGTATATGAAAAAATTCAAATATTCAGTATAAAGGTTGTGTGGAAAAAGGGAGAGGAAACCTAACCAAAGCACTTACCCATACAGCATTGTGGCAGCTAAAAATAATTTTTATTATATTATGTTTGGTGCCTAAAAATCCCACTCAAACAACTTTTCTAAGAATATTCTACACTATATGACAAAAAGCTTATGAACACCTGACCATCATATCTATAGGAGATTGCTGGGCATTGAGATTGAAAACCTGGGCATTACAATGAAATTGCACCACTACCCCCACCTTTGCGGCTGAAACAGCCTTCACTCTTCTGGAGTATGTCTGTGGGAAGCTCTGCCCATTCGGTTGAAAGAGCATTTGTGAGGCCAGATACTTAACTGGCTCATAGTTGGCATTTCATCACAAATGTGTTCAGTAGGGTTGAGGTCAGGGCTCTGAGCAGACCACTCAAGTTCCTCCACACCAAACTGTTTAAACCTTGTCTTTATGGGACTGGCTTCGTAATCAGAGGCACAGTCATGCTTAAACAGTAAAGGGCCTTCAACAAATTTTTACCCCAAGGCTTTTGGGGCACAACTGTCTAAAATGTGTTTGTACGTTGTAGTATTAACAGTACACTGGAAACATATAACTCAGTAAATTGGAGAGGGGACCACATATGTTTGGCCTTATAGTCTATCTCCCCCTAGAACAACATGTGAGTAGACGTTTGTTCACCCTTGTTCAAAACAATCCAGCATTTGGACCTCAGTCATTCTTGCTGAGTGAAATATTGGCACCTGCCCAGGGAGATTTCCCTTTGCGATAATGAGTGGCTCCAGCTAACTAAGGTGCTTGTTGGTACTCTAAAAGTACATCTAAGTACATTTAAGCTTTACCAATGCAGAAAAAGCAACTAGTTCACTTTAATGCAAACCTTCACAGATGTGTCACAGCTTACACAGGACTATGTACCATGTGCGACAGTGGTGATTGGCCCAGCAGTGTCACAGAGAGAGTGGCATGTTCCTTCAAGCCTTGAAGTACCGGGTATATCCAGTGTTTATTGGATCGCCGGGGGAGCAAAGGAAAATAAATGTTTGCTGCTGCGGTTGAGGGATTTAGAACAACATTGTTGGTATGTCCTGAATAAGCAAATCACAGGTTTTCTGTACTAAATGAAGGAAGGGCCCAATAATCGAAATCTTGTGCATTGCTTAATTTTTTTTTTTTCAGCCAACTGTTGTCACTCGGCCACTCCTAACTTGTAATTTGCATGGATGGTCTGCAGCCTGAGTGCAAGTGATTGTTTTGCACCTGGTGCTCCCTTCAAGTCCATGAGATTTGGCTGCCACCATCTGCATATCTCCATGAGAAGAAAATGACTCTCATTACTATTATTTAGACAGTCTCTCATATTTGATTTGTTGAAATTGGATGATCCTTTTTATAAGCCCATTAGACTGCCAGGTAAGTTGTTTTTTTTTTTTTTGTTAATTGATGGTTATTATATTATCTTGTAACATTTTCCTTTTCTTTTCCATTTAGTTGTTTGGCTTCATGGAGAAATTTCAAGGCTTGGAAGTTGGCATTCCCATCAACGAGAACCAAAAGCCAGGTGGCTTGCAGCAGTTTTTACAAAACCTCAACCAGAAAGGCCAGGCTGGAGGTGAGCCATAGGGCCTTAAAGTGTAGGCCTGTGGCTTAGACTATAATTTTAAAGATGTAAGCAGCAATCATTGAGGTCCTGGCACATACCATTACTTTAATGTTCTATGCCCCACCACATTTCCCCTAATGTATCCTCCACTAGACTAAGCACCATCACATTGCTGAATGTCGTTCCCCTGCTTTAAAGAGGAGCTCCACTGGTTTTTAATTTTATTATAAGTCAGCAGCTACAAAAAGTGTAGCTGCTGACTTTTAATAAACAGACACTCATCTGTCCCACGGTCCAGCGATGTGGCCGCCCCAATGCCTCACTCCTCTCCCCCTCCATGGCGCCGACATTGGAAATGTGGGTGCCCTGCTGTGACAGTTTGCGGCTTCACAGCCGGTTGTGTACTGCGCATGTGCGAGCTGCGCTGTGTCAGTGGCCAGGCAATCTTCTGGGACCTGTGACATGTCCCAGAAGATTGCAGGGAGGGAGGGGTCGCCTAGGGGGAGAGGAGTCGCCGCCTAGGCGGCCAGACCAGGAAGTAAGAGCGAGGTACCTGTCAAGACTAGGTACCCGCCCCCCCCCCCCCAAGAAAAAAAAAAAATGACATGACAGCTGTGGCATGTCAGGGGGCAAAGTGCACTTAAAGCGGAAGTTCCACTTTTGGGTGGAACTCCGCTTGAAATTGTCTCTCATGGCCTGAAACATGTTAGGCTTACTGTAAAATTATGATGGTCTATGCTGACTTCTCAATAACAAGCAGACTTGATAACAAGTGCTTTTAATGAGGAGATTGCTTGTTATTGCTTAGCAATCTGGCTGGCAGGAAAAATCTTCTTTATCAAAGAAGAGGAAGGAAGGTATCAGCTGTCCCATTGCCAAGAAGAACCAGCAGGTCCCTGCCAGTAATGTTGAAGACATTCTATGTATAGCTAGTTTTAGTCATGCAATACAGTTGGCCTGGTCGACTGTTCTGCCATGTCCACTCTGATTTACAGTGTGCAAGCCAATGGGGAGACAAAGGATAGTTAAAATCAGGATAGACTGGGGTTAATTATACTAATGATGTTTCAAATAGTTTGATTTTTAAATTACCAGGGATTTGCATTACAGGGCACTTTAAATCAGAACCACAGGCAAAAAAAATAAAAGCCCAATGTTTAAAGTGAGGCCAAAGACCATTCAGCGATTTGCTTCTGGCCTCACCACTGTAATTCACGAACTGTGAAATCTGGTTGTTGGGGCTCATACACTTTGCACTTCATTGTTTGTCTTTGCATTTATCCTGGACAGGTTTCTGAACTACAATATACTATACATCATTTACCCTAATGTAGGTGGTATAATTACAATTGAATGTTGATTTAAATTGGTTTATTTTATCTTACTTTGTGCATTTATGCCAGCTGCAGAAAACCTAGATGAGGGCGGTGAGAACGGACATCCTCGTATCGCGTCTCCACTCATGCAGATTGAAGGCTTGCTGTCTGCACTAACTAATGCTAACCAAGATGGGCGAGTCCTAATACAGCTGCAAGGTACATCCTGCCTTTATGCTGCCTAATTAAAGGGGTTTTCCATAGAAACTGACCAACGCTCCCCCCAAACCCTTGACAAGAAAGCAGACTGGACTGTATGAACTGAACGCTGTCACTTACAGAGGGCCGGGCACCCAAAAAGCCTTTCCCACCAGGGACTTTTTCAAGATTTAAATCTTAAAGCCTGACTCTAGTCCAAAACATTTTCTTTCCTTCTATACTTTAGAGATATACTGCTGCCTACAGGAGGTTTAGACACTGGCAACTAAAAGAACTGTAGGCTAGCCAAGCATAGCCCCTCCTGCTACCAGCATGTTTAATTTTTTTCCTAGTTTCATAGGGGCACAGATGCCCCTTTTCAGCTCTGCTGTGTAAAATCATAACCTACTTTTGATATGTGTTTTTTTTGCATTAGTCTTTTTTTTTTTTTTTTCTTTCTTCAATCAAGACTCTTCTCTGCATCGCTGCTGGATCTTTGCCTCTGTGATTACTGCTATCTGACCCAGTCATCCTTAGCCTGGCATTTGGAGTACTGTGTCTAAATCTGCTGAGAAAAGTCTAACCTTTTTGCTAGCTACTTTTATGCGCTCTTCAATCAAAATTGCTACTAAATCACGCTGAACTATTCTCTATAAGCAGCAATCAGGATCGGCTTTTCCTCTATTTGATTTTAGAGTTCTTTACCAAAACCCCACTGGACTGGATGTTGCAGGTGATGCCCAGAAGTGACCTCCAGACACTAGGTTCTCTGTGTGGTGCTTTCCAGACAGGTCCAAAGCTATTTGCATTACCTCAGCCTTGCTCTGTCTCTCTGAAGACGAAAGCTGGTCAAAGATAGATTGAAATTCGGCCAGTTCAGCAGAGACTGAGCTGTGTGTTGCCCTCCCTCATTTGACAGAAGTCCATTGCTAGATTGACTACTTTCGAACATACACGCTGGAGAACTTTTGTCTGCTGCAGCTTCTGATCAGTGTATTCAGACCGCAACGGGAGCCCCTGTCAAAATACAGTGTCCCAGCAAGGGGGGGGCGGGGGGATTATTCCATCCACCACACGTTGCTTGGTAAGTGGGCCAGTCAGGCTGAATGTTGGGAGTTGCCTCATTTACCTGGGTCCTGGGTGCCATTTTCTCTGTCCCTGCCAGTTTTACTGCAGAAGGGATCAATCCTGTGGGGACCTAATGTCACTGGGCTGAGTGTCCAGGGTGCACATTTTGTGCTCTTTCCCACCAGTACAGTATGGAGGAAGCATCTCCTAGCTATTGATTCTGCTTGCAAGAGCAGCATGGAACTTGGATTAGTTCCCGCTGCCTGCTTTGGTTACCTCTACCTATCTGGCCCTCGCCTGCTACTAGCTTTCCAGAGTATTTGAAGCCATGCATCATATCATGCCTTACCGCCACACAGTTGCAACGTGTCTAGACTCTAGACATGAGGGCAGGGTCCTCAGACAGGCCTTCCTCTGTATTAAGGTAAGCCCACACGTTCCAGAGTTGGGAGATGTTTGTTAACCTTTCCAGATGCTTGTAGAGCTTGCATTCCTGACACTGGGATGCAGGAGTTTGTATCCCAGGGCTGAAGTTCCAACCTTCCTGCGTCATCATACTGATTAGCAGATCTTCATCTGGCCCCCTTTTGTCTTCTGGATTAAGATGTCATTGCCCCAGTTTATGCGGCATAACGGATTCAGGGGTTTTGCTATAATCTGCTGAATGTTCCCAAGCTCAAACCAGGCATTCACCCCATTCTGAATCTCAAAGCTCTAAATGGCCCCAAATAGACAGATAGAAGGAATATATTCCCCAGTTCTTGTTCTTCTTGATATTCATCACAAAGACAGGTAAAGGGGGAGATTTTTCCTCACTTTTTATTTTGCCTAATATCCATCAGATAGACAGGAGAGAATTTTCTCACTTTCTGTTCTGTCTGATGCCCATCAAATAGAAAGTGGGGAGAAGTCTCCTTTTCTGTTCTGCCTAAAACCCAAGCAATAGAGAGATAGAAGAACTTCCCCACTTCCTGTTTTGCCCATAACCCATCAGATAGCAGTAAAGTGTTGACAGGGGTTGTAACCCTTCCACAGTCTATCAAAAAAAAAAAAAAAACACATTAATTGCTTAATTTTGCAGTGTCAGTGGGCAACCTTGTGCTACTGGTGGGTTTTAGAAAAAGGATCCTTTTGTTTGATAGCAGATATGTAAACACAATGACTGAATAACCGTAGGTGATGGAAAATGTGTCTCTCTGCAGGTACTGTGGCACAGAGCAGCCTGAAATTTCTCATGCTAAACCCTGCTGTGCATTTTTCTGAGGTCCTAAAGGAGTGTCGTTCTGTCATCATCGCTGGAGGCACCATGCAGCCGGTGAGAGAGGCACCTTGTCCCTGCATCATCTCTGCCTTTCACTTAAAAGTCATTATAGTGCTTCTCTTTAGAATTGGGGAGGCCGTTTATACTTTAAAGAGACAGATGAAATAGTTCTGCATATGTTTTTCATCTTTGTGTTAAGCTGAACTTGCCCCATTTTCTGAATACTAAAAAAAATCCCAGTTTACAGGAGGGAGGAATTAATTTCCTATCCACATCACACGGCACCTGATGAGCCTGATTGTGGCAGATTCTGGTACAGTCACAGTCAATCAGCCATACATTCACTGAAAAGGCTGCAAATGCCACATTCAAATTACCTAAAATGTCAGTCTGCTTCCAGGGGATTACACACTGATAGGATCAGGAAGGTGGGGGTGTCTCCAGGGAGAGGAGGGCCGCATAATCCCTAAATTATGATACATTTTAGAACTCTCAATAGGCCAGATAAGAATTTCTGAACAGCTGGAGTACTGTCTGGGTGGACGATCTGTAGTGCTCGCTGCTAAACACTCCAAGAACCCCGCTAAGCACAATTGGCATGTAAACTGACCGCAAAAAATAACGCCAATGTAATCACAGAAAAGCTTAATCCGTTCTGTGCAAAAAAAAAAAAAAAAGTTATCGGTGTCCTTATGGCTCAGGACAGACATAGAAGAATGGACACTCCGATCATCTTAAGTTACTTTTTTACCAAAATATAGGTTATAAACATCAGTGGGCAGCATACTTGAAGTCTTAGTTTATAGCATACCTGTAGACCATTTGCGGTACCCCTAAAGCCTGGCAAAAAACTCCCATGTTATTGTTCTACAGCCCTGACTTGTTGTTTGGACACTCCATACATTGGACGCTTGCTCCCTGCATCACCGGAATAAGCACTTCAGTGCTCCCCCCCCAAGCACTTAACTCCACTTTGCTGCAACAGGGGAAGAGAAAGCATAGTCCACTTAGATCATGGTTTCATAGAACTCTAGGGTTCCTCCAGAAGTTGCTACCTCTCAGATAAATTCCCACTGACACTAATAAACTTTTTAGCTATCTGTAAGGGGGTAATTCTTCCCAATGACCACATGTGTAAGGAGCATTCTTCCCACTGACCATCACACTAATGTATCATGAGTTGGAGATATTGTCATTTTTAGCAGGGGTTCCCCGAGACCAGGAAGTTATTTCAAGGGTTCCTCAGTGTTGAAAAGGTTGAGAAAGCCTGACTTAGATGGTAACACAGCTTTCATTGGAGGAACTCAGTCTGTGACCTCCTGGATGTAGTTCCTGCTTTTAGTTGGTTGGTGACACTAGGCAACTTCAAAAGTACAGGACCACCGAGTGGCTGTACCTCAGTACATAGTGATCAAACACTGTCTAGCTAGTGTCCTTAGGAGGTAGGACATCTCTCCAACTCTGCTGAATCAAGACTGTGAAACTAAAGATTCTTATATCAATAGATGCCATTAGGGCCACATAGGGACCCCAAATTTGGATATTTACCTCAGCAGCCAATAGTTGCTCAGCATCTGACCAAACCCCCAGATTTGAATATTCACCACAGCGGTCATCTTGCTTTTTTGTGTCATACTAGCCCCCCAGATCCGCATACATTTTCCGCAGTGGCCATCCTGCTCCTTAGATGCCATACTGAACCAGCAGATTCTGACATCCACTTAGGGTTTACCACATTGGCAGTGAGTAGGCTGTATACAGAATGGAAATGCACATTTTCTAAATGCCTTTTTGCTAGGAAATGTAAACCAAAACAGAAACCAAAAATATAGGACTTTTATATATACCTCCAATAGTATATACACATTGAGAAAAATAACATCAATCTTCAAAAACACTTCATGGGTGTGCACAAGGTCAATTGATTATAACCTCAACCTATCTCAAAAACATCCGGATTGGAATGCTGACATGGTTGACGAAAAAGAGTCAACGTGTTTCACGGGAACCCCTGCTTCCTCAGGACTTCTCAGACCTCTTTCGCATCCACATAAAGTAACAGTATGCGATTTAAAACTCAAAAAACATCATCAAGATCATCCACATGAAATAAGGTAGAGCTGTATTCCAGGTTTAAACCTTGGGCGGCCTCTGAGGGAAGGGGACCAAAAAGGAAACTTATATATGTATATGCTTCCTTTTTGGTCCCCTTCCCTCAGAGGCCGCCCAAGGCTTAAACCTGGAATACAGCACTACCTTATTTCATGTGGATGATCTTGATGATGTTTTTTGAGTTTTAAATCGCATACTGTTACTATATGTGGATACGAAAGAGGTCTGAGAGGTCCTGAGGAAGCAGGGGTGGTATCCATGTGTTCTGATGATTGTTGAGAGGTGTCCACCAGGCAAATAGATTTAAATTAATATGCAGGCAGACTTTAAACAGGGTCAGCACAACTTGAAGACATGTACAGAGAAACATATATAAGGCCAATAGTTAGTTTTTATTAAATGTTGGATAGAGTTATGACAGGGTAGAATTTCTGTTGTGTTTTTATTGCTGTCTGTGCCCCTGCTGGGGAGATAGCAGTGAGGGAAAGTCTAAAATTCTGACTTGCCACCAGATATTTTAGTGGGGACACCTGTTCCAGTGGCAGACCATACATGATTTATTTTCTTTTGCTCAACCAGCAGGTTGAACGAAGGAAAATAAATTGATTCCCCTATCCACACATTTGAGGTGTATGGGGGTATCCCTCCTGCGGAGCTATTGTATTCTGACAGAGGCTTCCCCACTCATCAGCACAGTCGGCTATAGCCGGCGGCACTGATTGAGTGAAAAATTTACAACAGGCTGGTTGAACAGAAGTTGATCTGTTGAGAAGACTTCTTTCTGTACAACCAGCTTGTCAATAGATAGATTGCTGCTGAACCGGCTGAATTTCCATCCATCTTAGGCTGACTTTAGGGAGGATTTCTCTCATTTTGCAGATATTTTTTCTTGCTTCCTGTTGTGTTTCTGGGACAGGTAGTGAAGGAACACCTCCCCGACCTGACAGACTGATGAATAAGCCTTCATCCCGAATGTAAGAAATAAATGGTCATAAATACATGTTGCGATCAGTAGCAGCCGTCCATACAGGATGCAGGGGCGTCTCCCCCCTAATCCATACGCCTGGCCACTAAATGACATGCAAGAAGCCAGACGCATGCTCTAATTGGCTTCAAAAAGGGTGGGCTCAGCATTGCGGCCCAAGCCCACCCACTTGTGTGACAATAGCGAATTAATATTCTCTATTATCTTCCTGATTCTCCTCCCGGCCAATCAGGGAGCAGGTCCTGAGACCCGATTGGCCAAGAGGAGAAGCGCTTCCATTCTCCTTCCTCCCACGTCATCCAGGCGCGCCTGACACTTTGACTTGGCTCAGCTCCCCTGGCCTCCAGTCCTGCTTCCCACAGGGGTAAATGCGGGGCTGGTGGGGCAGATGGACGAACGAGCGAGCGATGGGTTTGTTTAAAATGGAGCACCAGCTGCCACTGGTTACGATAGTTTTTTCAAGTTCATTTAAAACCAAAAGTCATATATATTTTTTTCAATGTTAAATGATTGTTATAAATGAAGCACTTCTCACAATACACACAGGGGGATTATATATTAAAACAAACCTGTATCACCATCCTGCTGAAGACACAATGACAGAGCCCCAGATGCTGTCTGGCTGGTGGCAGATATGCCGTGTGCCTGTTACTCTGCTTTGTTTGTGTACTGCAGCCACATTTCCTCTTGTCTTTTGTGACAGAACAACAATTAGCCAGTGACAACCTACAAATTGTTATTGAGTGCAACTTCTGTACATACACAGCTGTCACATCTCTGTCCCTGCATCTGTCTTATAGGTTTCGGATTTTAAGCAGCAGCTGTTGATATCAGCGGGACTCAGCCCAGACCGCATAGTGGAGTTCTCCTGCGGTGAGTCCGGGCCTTTCCATATTATATATGAACCTTATATCAGGAGATGTTTTGTATGCCTGTAGACATTGGATAAAAGTTGTGACCAACTGAGAGGCTAATCAGAAGGACTGCATTTTTTAGCATTTGATATGGTTTTATTTAGGCTATTTCCACAAGCTGCTTTCAGAACACTGTTTCATTGCAGATAAATTGTATTTGTCGTAGCATTCACCAGTTTAGCTTTGGCTAAGAACCACATTAAGCTACACTATATTGTCAAAAGTATTGAGACACCTGCCTTTGCACACACATCAACTGTAATGACATCCCAGTCTTAGTCCGTAGGATCCAATATTGATTTGGCCCACCCTTTACGGCTATAACAGCTTCAACTCTTCTGAGAAGGCTGTCCACAAGGTTTAGGAGTGTCTATGGGAATGTTTGACCATTCTTCCAGAAGCGCATTTGTGAGGTCAGGCACTGATGTTGGATGAGAAGGCCTGGCTTGCAGTTTCCGCTCTAATTCATCCCAAAGGTGTTCTATCGGGTTGAGGTCAGGACTCTGTGCAGGCCAGACAAGTTCCTCCACCCCAAACTCACTCATCCATGTCTTTATGGACCTTGCTTTATGTAATGGTGCACAGTCATGCTGGAACAGGAAGGGGCCATCCCCAAACCGTTCCCACAAAGTTGGGAACATAAAATTGTTTTAAAATTTCTTGGTATGCTGACGCCTTAATAGTTCCCTTCACATCATAATCACCACAAACTTGCCCATCCATGTCTTTATGGACCTTGCTTTGTGCACTGGTCCAAATCGTTTGGTGGTGGGAGTAGGAACTTGACTGGCCTGCACAGAGTCCTGACCTCAACCCGATAGAACACCTTTGGGATGAATTAGAACAGAGATTGCGAGTCAGGCCTTCTCATCCAACATCAGTGCCTGACCTCACAAATGCACTTCTTGAAGAATGGTCAAACATTCCCATAACCTCAACCCGATAGAACACCTTTGGGATGAATTAGAACAGAGATTGGGAGTCAAGCCTTCTCATCCAACATCAGTGCCTGACCTCACAAATGCACTTCTTGAAGAATGGTCAAACATTCCCATAGACACACTCCTAAACCTTGTGGACAGCCTTCCCAGAAGAGTTGAAGCTGTTATAGCTGCAAAGGGTGGGCCAACGTAATATTGAACCCTACAGACTAAGATGTGGATGCCATTAAAGTTCATGTGCATGTAAAAGCAGGTGTCCCAATACTTTTGACAATATAGTGTATGTCTAGGTTGTACCTTTTTTGCTGAATTTTTAAGTCCTGATGAAGAAGGTCCCTTGGAACATCAACTTATCTTGGTTATGTACTGAATGCAATTACAAATCCCATTGTAATATAAAATATAATAATTCTGTGTCCTGCACCTTCTCAGTCACAAAAGGGTTATTGCACAACCAGGATTGCAGAATTTCTTTTTCATTTTAAAGAGTAAATATGGGATAAGTAAACCATGTCTACATAGAGGCATGTGTATTCTTATTTGAATCATAGTGTACTTTGGGGTTGATTTACTAAAGGCAAATAGACTGCACTTTGCAACGTGCAGTTGCTCCAGATTTTCGTAAATGAGCAGAAGCTCTGCTGACTTCCATCATTCAATCACATGCAAGCAAAAATGCTGTTTTCTCTTCCGTTCACTGACAGACGCAGCCTTCTTATGACACATGGGGGTTATGCTCATCCTACTAGGAGTAGACTAGGCAAAAACAAACAAAAGCGTAGGTTGGCCCTCTAAACCTAAGCTCTATAGGAGATATGGTGGTCGGTCGAAGAACTATCGTCAGAAGTAGTCTACTTAGAAGTCCTCTGGCGTCTAGGGTTTCCCTTGGTCCAGATGAGGAACGTGATCCGTTTTCTTTTGACTACACGATACGTCTCGTCCCCCTAATATACGACTCCACTCCTGCCGGGGGACCCTCCCCGGTTGGATGCGAAAACAAACAAAAACGGATCAGATGAGGATCATCCTACTCGTATTGGGGGTACACAGTATTCTTCCGACGCAGACAGTCACTTGCCTTCTCTTTTGTCGTAAAAACGAACGTACACTAACTTACTACCTTCAGTCGTCTCGAAGACGAGTAAATGCTTTTAGACCTCGTTGACGTGCAACGTTTCACGTCAGATAAACGGAAATCATTTAGTTGGGGTTTCATGTGATACTAAGTTTATTCTTATGTGTACGGAGATACATCTGTACCAAATGAATAGGGTATAAATGAGAAATTTTACTTTTTCTTTAAGACGTTAGG
>BLSH010316379.1:618472-630223 GCA_018402905.1 Glandirana rugosa | reverse complement strand
CGCCGATATAGTACGGATGGTGACAGATGTTCCATGGCGTCTTCCACTACGCGAAGACCTGCTGTCTCAGGGGCCCATCTTGCACCCTGCTTTACCCTCGCTGCCTTTGACGGCTTGGCTATTGAGGCCCAGGTATTGAGGGATAGGGGTGTCTCGGACTCCGTAATCCCTACTATGGTGAAAGCACGTAAGCGCACCTCACGTAAGATCTATCATAGGACCTGGAAGGCCTATATTACCTGGTGCGAGGCGGGAGGATGGAATCTCCGCTCTTATAGAGTATCCAGAGTGCTGTCTTTTTTGCAGCAAGGACTGGACAAGAACCTGGCGTTAAGTACGCTTAAAGGGCAGATTTCGGCCCTGGCGGTTCTTTTTCAACGACCATCGGCGTCTCACTCATTGATCCGTACATTTGTACAGGGAGTACGTCATGTCGCCCCTCGGATAAGGTCGCCCTTGGCACCGTGGGATTTGAATTTGGTGCGGTCTGTTACAGAAACCGCCATATGAAAAGATTAGGGATTTTCCCTTACGCTTATTGTCGCAGAAGGTGGCTTTTCTGGTGGCTATCACATCCGCCCGGCGGGTGTCAGAGCTGGCAGCTTTGTCCTGCAGGTCACCCTACTTGGTCCTCCATAAGGACAAGGCAGTTCTGCGGCCTTCACCTTCATTTCTTCCGAAGGTGGTTTCTTCTTTTCATTTAAATGAGGATATTGTTCTTCCCTCATGGTGCCCGCACCCGTCACATCCTAAAGAGGTCGAGCTGCATTCTTTGGATGTGGTGAGGACTTTGTGGGTATATTTAAGTTCTACAGCTTCTTTTAGGAAGTCTGATGCTTTATTTTTGCTGACAGAAGGGTCGCGCAAAGGTTTGGCGGCTTAGTCAGCTACCGTATCACGTTGGATACGGAGGACCGTGACTCATGCATATGAGATTCGGGTTAAGGCCCTAATTCTTCTTTACAAAATAGCTCAAGTCAGATTGGATGGAGAGCGTTTGTGAACAGCAATTCTCAAGTCTTGTCACAGAGTCTCAATTGGATTTAGGTCTGGACTTTGACTAGGCCATTCTAACACATGAATGTGCTTTGATCTAAAGCATCTGGCTGTATAAAAAAAAAAACCTGATAAAACAGCGCTGGTATACCCCTATTACCCTTAAATATACACTTTTCTAGGTAACCAATTTTTGCAGTGAGAAATTACAGTAAATAATACTAATAAACAGTACTTAAAAAGTCCATAAACAGTGAATATGACTACTAAAGTGCTAATAGTGACTTAACGTGACTTTCAAAAGTGCAAACTTTTGGACTTAATAGTACAAATATTTTCTGCTCTGGCTGTATGTTTAGGGTCGTTGTCCTGCTGAAAGGTGAACCTCCGCCCCAATCTCAAGTATTTTTCAGACTCTAACAGGTTTTCTTCTAAGGTTGCCCTGTATTTGGTTCCATCCATCTTCCCATCAACTCTGACCAGCTTCCCTGTCCCTGCTGAAGAAAACCATCCCTACAACATGATGCTGCCACCACCATGTTTCACAGTGGGGATGATGTGTTCAGGGTGATGTGCAGTGTTAGTTTTCCGCCACACATAGCGTTTTCCTTTTAGGCCAAAAAGTTCAATTTTGGTCTCATCTGACCAGAGCACCTTCTTCCACGTTTGATTTGTTTCCCACATGGCTTCTCACAAACTGCAAATTGAACTTCTTATGGATTTCTTTCAACAATGGCTTTCTTCTTGCCACCCTTCCATACAGACCAGATTTGTGGAGTGCATGACTAATAGTTGTCCTGTAGACAGATTCTCCCACCTGAGCTGTGGATCTCTGCAGCTCCTCCAGAGTTACCATGGGCCTCTTAGCTGCTTCTCTGATTTAATGCTCTCCTTGCCTGGCCTGTCAGTTTAGGTGGACGGCCATGTTTGGTAGGTTTGCAGTTGTGCCATACTCTTTCCATTTTCGGATAATGGATTGAACAGTGCTCTGTGAGATGTTCAAAGCTTGGGATTTTTTTTTTATAACCTAACCCTGCTTTAAACTTCTCTACAACTTTATCTCTGACCTGTCTGGTGTGTTCCTTGGCCTTCATAATGCTGTTTGTTCACTAAAGTTCTCTTAACAAACCTCTGGGGGCTTCAAAGAACAGCTGTATTGATACTGAGCTTAAATTACACAGGGGGACTCTATTTACTAATTAGATGACTTTTGAAGGCAATTGGCCTACTAGATTTTAGTTAGGGGTATCAGAGTAAAGGGGGCTGAATACAAATGCATGCCACGCTTTATTTATTTGTAGAAAATCATGAAAACCATTTATCGTTTTCCTTCCACTGCACAATTCTATGCCACTTTGTGTTGGTCTATCACATAAAACCCAAATAAAATACATTTAAGTTTTTGGTTGTAACATGACAAAATGTGGAAAATTTCAAGGGGTATGAATACTTTTTCAAGGCACTGTGCCAGTCCTAGCTTGACTATGCGTAGGGAAGGGGGGAAGTATATTTACAAGAGAGGTATAGATTCACAAAAAAACAAACATACATACTGGCCCACATGGCATCAGTCTGATGCCACAGCTGTCCCCCGCAGTCCTTACACTGAGAACTGAGCAATCGCATGACCACTGATCGCTCAGTTCTCAAACTTCAGTGGGCTCTGTGCTCTGCCCCTCCAGCACTCGCTGGACTATGGCAGGAGATGCTGGCTCAGGTTCTCAGCGGCCCACTGAGAAGCTGAGCCAGCTGCTGGTTAGCCATATGGGCGAATCCCTACATTGTCGGGATCCCTGCAGAGCCTGGACCAGCTCTGTGACATCAGCCGGCAGCAGGCTTTAAGCAGCTGTCGGCTGAATCTGGGACACAGCACATAAAAGCTGGGCCATACTTAATCCCAATAATAAGATCTGTCCTATTACTAGTTAAACCCAAATGGGATTCTAATGATGTAAAAATGTAGAGGAACTGACAGCCAAAACCAAACTGAAACAGTGTTGCTTCTGTACAATATATAGTCCTCCATGCTTTAATGGATTCTTCCTGGAAATATACCGGGGGCACATTTCTGTATGTGACATGTAAGCTGGAAGTCTAGGCTTTTTCTGCCAGTAGGGAGATACCTCTGCACTAGGGTTCTTTAGACCAGCAAAGAGGTGAAATCACACTCCTCTCTATCAAGAATTGAAAGATTTGGTTTGGATTGGTATAGGTAGTGTTAGCACAGTGAGGAGTAACTTGTACAGAGACACATGCAGACTGCTGTTACCAGTCTCTCCTAAAAATACAGATTGCCTGACTTCTTTACTAGACCACTGGTATCAATGCTGTTTGTCAGTGATCCTCCACAAGTATGAAAGTTAGCAGTTCTGACCGTGCTCTGTTTTTTACTGGCTGCATGTTTGCTCTGAGTTAGCGACTTAAAATATTAAATGGTGTATTTATCTTTCCAGTCAGTTGATAAAACATATGACAGTTATACATAATAAACCACCTGCCCGACCTCAGATAAGCCAAGGTTATGACCTCTTCTCTGTGCCCTTCCATTTTATTTCAACAGGACACGTTATTCCACCTGAGAACATATTACCCATAGTGCTGTGCAGTGGGCCCACCAATCAGCAGTTGGAATTTACCTATCAGAAGAGGAATTTGCCTGAAATGGTAAGCACAGCTTATAAAATTTACACTCTGTTTTTAGTAATGGTGGCGATCAGCGTTTTTTTTTTTTATCAGAATTGTGGCACACAAATCGGACACTGAGTGACACTTTTTGGGGGATCTGTGCTAAAACATGCACTGTCACTGTACTAATGGCACTGGCTCAGAAGAGGTTAACACCAGGGGCAATCAAAGGGTTAAATGTGCTCCTAGGAAATGCTTTCTAACTGTTGGGGGGTGCTTTGGTTGTGGAAATGCAGAGATCTGTGTTCTCCATCTCCCCTACTAGCAGAATGGCAATCTGTTTACATAGGCAGGCTGCCGTTCTGCCTCTCTCGTGAATGATCGGCAGGACCCACTGATTGGCTCCTGCTGTGTCCAATCACAGCAGGAGTACCTGTACATGATTTCATGTACACGCGCCGCCACCCCACAGTACATATACATGGGGTGGTCGGCAAGTGGTTAAAGTAAAGTTTTACGTATGGGCATTTTTATACATCGTTTGGTTCAGCTTGGACCAATGTAACAATTTACAGTATATACCATACCTGGCCAATACACCTGTAAGCTGGAAATCACTGAAGTAGACACCGCTACTCCAGTAATCTCTACTTGATTCCAAGTTCTGTGCTAAGCAACTGGCCTCTTGCATTCTGAACACCGGAGGTCGTCCAGTCTGTATGGGCACCATTCAGAGAATGCTTTGCTGATTGAATGAGTTGGAGAGGTGGAACGGTGATATCAAGCTCTTCACCTCGTGCATTCATTCAGAAAATGGTGCACATGCTGAGTGGACGACTTCCTGTGTTCAGAAAGCAGGAGGGCAGGCGCTGAGCACAGCTGGGATCAAATGGAGATGACTGGAGTAGTGGTGTCTACTTCAAGCTGGACCAATGTAAGTATGTATAAAATATCCATACCTGGAAATCCTCTTTAAATCTCAGGACTGGATGGACAGAAATGCAATTCCTTTGGCAGATAAACCATCTCATATCTATGTATTTCATTGTTTAAGGGGAAAAAAAGGACCATTAAAAAACATGGATCAATTCTATCACAAATACAAAATTTACCTCTGGTCATGAAGAGTTTAATGCTGTCTGAAAGAACAGTCTGCATCGCTAACTACTATGGGTCTTAGTCCATTTTCATGTTTTACTCCAGATAGAAGTACTAAAGTAATAGATTTGCCATGGTCAACAGACTGATTTTCAAACATCTATGATTGTAAATCCTGGTGGCCCATCATCCCTTTCATGTATGGTCCAGGCCTCTCCTGGAAACCAGCAGGGCTTTTGTCCTCTCTTGTCATTTAGAGATGGTATGTTTTTATCCCTGCAGATGGATGAGACTGGAAGGATCTTGGTGAACCTGTGTAATGTCATCCCGGGAGGACTTGTGTGCTTCTTTCCTTCCTACGACTACCAGAAGCTCATTCTGGATCACTGGGAGAAGACTGGGCAGCTGAAACGGCTGGCAGCCAAGAAAAAGGTCGGTGGGGTGACACTGCGGTGACAAAACTTGGAGCAGTTCTTCTATCTATGTACTCTTTTATTGAAGTGCTTTGTTTTTGCTGTTTGCTTAGTTGCATTTCTATGAACATTCAATAGTGGGAATACACAAGTAAAAATTATTTGAAGTAACCTTTTCCCATGCAGGAAAAAATAAAAGGACCACCTAGCTCTCCACTTTCCTAGCAGCACATACCTTTCCAGAATCGCCTGGCACATTGTTTAGCTTTAGGGAACAAAGTGCAACACCCAGAACTTCTGAAAAGGGATGAGCATGTGACTCACTCCCCCTTTCCAATATGATGGTGAGCAACAGTCCCTTGTAATTGGCCCAGCACTGTCACATGGGGGCGGTAAAGGAACTTTCTTGTGGGGTTTTTTCCCCAGTTTTAAGGGATTTGGCTACCCTTTCTCCTCAGCAATTTAATTGCAAAGTAAGATTTAAAAAAAAAAAAAACTCTCATAATGAAAATGACAACCTGTACTTTATGTAATGCAGCAGGGGAGGCAGACTCAGGGACTCCCAAGATGGGGCCTAGATCACACTTCTGCAGTCACTGAGTTGTCTGTTTTTGAATTCCACAGTCCCTCATTTTAAAGCAGAATGGTAGGATCCTGTCCACTTTGGACCTTGAGCTCTCTTTCCTCATTCCCAACTAAAACATCTTTATTGCCTTTTTAGGTAATCCATGCTTTTTGTGATTTTTTTTTTTTTTTTTTCATTTTTTATTTTTAATAAAATTGAAAAGATTTCAAACAAACTTCTTTCACATTATCATTATGGGGTATTGTTAGTAGAATTTTAAGGACAATAATGCATTTAATCCGTTTTGGAATAAGACTGTAACATAACAAAATGTGGAAGAAGTGAAGCGCTGTAAATACTTTCTGGATGCACTGTATGCTGCAGCTTGACAGTGTAATACGTGGTACTTGCATTTAGGGGCACTATGCGCTGAGGGGCGAATTCCCGGGAACACAGTTATTCCATCATAGACTTTGATAGGCTGCAGGATGCTGCATTTGTGCCTCCCAGGAGCATGAAAATAGCAGGATTGGACACACAGGGGTTAAATTCCCACTGTGCTGTGCCTGAAGGGGGAGAATAAAAACCCGCAAAGGAACAAATGGCCAGTGTTTTTGACACAAGGTAGACATCTTTTATGATATTCTTCTCCTCCTGGCTGGAGTTTAGCTTTAATACAGTATCCTGCAGGCCGGACTTTCTCTTCTAGAAGATGCAGAGAATGGTTCCACTAATTTGTATTTGAACACTTTTCAGATATTTCAGGAGCCGAAGAAAGCCAGCCAGGTGGAACAAGTGTTGTCCGAGTACTCGCGCTGCATCAAGGTAAGGCAAAGAGCTGCCACTGGTTTATTTGCGGATTATTTTTTGGTTTTATATTTCAAAGCTTCCTGGCAGTTCAGGATCGCCATTGCAGCCGTATTGCACTTTAGTTTTATGTAGTACTCATGGCAGATAGAAAACGTAAAACATCTTTTGCTTACACAGCCTCAAATGGTGTCTTTTTGCTAATTACGGTATCATATTATCATGGCAGATCTCCAGCCAGTCTACAGGGCCCTTAACTGGTGCCCTTCTCTTTTCTGTTGTTGGAGGAAAGATGAGTGAAGGAATCAACTTTTCTGATGACCTGGGCAGGTAAGTGCGCTATAAACCTAAATCATATTTCTGACTGCTTTTATAGACTCCTCTTCTATACTGAAGATGACCCCACCTGACTTTGCAATTTCCTATACTGCATTTCTGATGCATTGAAGTGCTGCCATAGGAATTATGAAGGTTTTCGTGTATATGGAAAGATGATAATAAAGCTGAATTCCAACTTCTGCTGCAAATCGTTGTGAAGGAGTTGTTGCAGTGTGCATGCTGTGCTGCTCTCAGCATAGTCTTCACTCACCTTAACTACTTCAGTCCCAGAAGGATTTACCCACTTCCTGACCAAGCCATTTTTTGTGATACGGCACTGCGTTGCTTTAACTGACAATTGCGCGGTCGTGCGAGGCTGTACCCAAACAGAATTGATGTCCTTTTTTCCCCACAAATAGAGATTTCTTTTGGTGGTATTTGATCACCTCTGCGGTTTTTATTGCGCTATATACAAAAAAGGGAGACAATTTTGAAAAAAAATACATTTTTTTTTTTACTTTGTTATAATACATATCCAAAAAAATATATAAAAAAAACGAATTTGTTTGTCAGTTTAGGCCGATATATATTATTCTATATATTTTAGGTAAAAAAATCGCAATAAGCTTGTATTGATTTGTTTGCACAAAAGTTATTGCATCTACAAACTAAGGGATAGATTTATGGACTTTTATTTATTTTTTTACTGGTAATGGTGGCGATCTGCGATTTTTAGCATGGCTGCAACATTGCGGTGGACAAATCTGACCCCAAATGACACTTTTTTGGAGACCAGTGACATTATTATTACATTGATCAGTGCTATAAAAATGCACTGATCAATGTATAAATGACACTGGCAGGGAAGGGGTTAACACTGGTGGCGATCAAGGTGTTAAGTGTGTTCCCTTGGTGTGTTCTAACTGTAGGGGGGATGGGCTGCCAGGGACATGACAGAGATCACTGTTCCCGATCAGTGGAAACAGAAGATCTCTGCCATGTACCCTGTCAGACCGTGAATCCGCCTTATTTACATAGGCAGATCCCCATTCTGCCTCTGTACTAGGCGATCGCGGGTTGCCGGCGGACAACGAGTCCGCTGGGCGCGCACACCCACTGCAAGCCTTTAAAAGAGCCGACGTACAATGGCGGCGATTCACGCAGCTGTACCAACCTGACACATTAAAGCTGATCAGCAAGCAGTTAAAGTGGTTATAAACCCTTACGTACACCCAATGAAGAGACTATCCCTAGGTGATACACCGAGAGGAAACAAATCCTCCTACATAAGTTGTACTTCTTTATCTGCAGTATTCTCTTCTCTATATCCGTTCAAAGTGCAGAATTTATAAGCTTGTCTGAGTGTTCTGAAAAAAAGGGGTCAGAGAGCTGAAGTTACACTTTGCAAAGCTCAGTGAGGAGGTCTCTGAGAGCTGATTGGAGGGAAGAGACACCCACCCCTCCACACAGCACACAGAAACAGAACTGTAAAGGCTCGTACACACTATCAGAATATTGTACAAAAAATACCGTTTTTGAAGCGATCGTACAATAATCTGTTCGTTCGTACACAGCTTTCGTCCGAAATTTTCCAAAGGAACAAACACGAAAATTTTCCTTGTACGATACCAGTTTGTACAATTTTTGTTTAATCAGTACAGTTTTTGTCTGAAAATACATTACATCACTTTTTCTAATTTTGTATTCTATCGTACGAGATTTTTCGCGCTTTAGTAACCTATTCGTTTTGATATGGAGACTAGCGTGAAAAAACAATGAACAATAATTTGTCCAATAATCTCATCGTGTGCACTAGGCTTTGATCTGCTGGAGCTCCCTTGTCTGTCACCATTTTTCTCTTGGTGTCAGGAAAACTTGTCAGAAGTGACTCATGCAGACAGCAGAGGGACAAAGCAACAGCCAGAAATTGCACTGAGTGCTTTTAATTGAGACAAGTACATGCTATAGAGGGATATGCTTTGTCCATATTTCATGTCTGAGGTGTACAACCACTTTTTATCTTGCTGAAAAGGAGCAAATAAAGGGAAAACCCCCAAATGGAACACAGCAACTGCGAGGGTGACCAACTATTCCTGACTAAAGACAGGAACAGGAAAGGGTAAAAATGGAACTGGCTATAATATTTATGAGCACGTTGGCTCTTGGGATTCATTCAATCCTGCTTATAGTGATATTCTGAGATGTTGAAAGAAAATCAAGCTTTTCACGCCTAATCTTCCTAGCATTGTCATGGTAACAGGTATGCAGCATGGAGTCAGAGAAGAGCTATAGTAGGTCTTAAAGGAAACCTGTCACAGTATGAAGACTGCCATTGCTCACTTGCTTTTGAAAGTAACCAGGGCTATAAACATCCTCATCCTTCACTACATGATGTTACTGCAACAAGCAAGTAGCCAGTAAAAGGATGAGCAAGTGATAAGTTTGGAGGATATCAAGAAATAAATGGAGTTAAAGCCCAGCTTACCTAATGGAGGTCTCCCCAGCTTTCCCTACACTCACAGGCTGTCCTCAGTCTGTACATTGTGTGTGTGTATGTATGTATATATGTGTGTGTATGTATATGTGTGTGTATGTATGTATGTATGTGTATATATATATATATATATATATATATATATATATACACACACACACACACACACACAGTTCTCAGCATAAATGAGTACACCCCAACAGGTTTGTCAGAAAACCATTAATTTCCTGTCATAATCAACATTTTCTATGGGACACTATACTACAAAATACTCCCGCAAACGCGGGCCATTGATTGCAACCAACATTTTGATAATTTGCACACACAAAGTATTTTTCCTAACACTCAAGACCATGTTGCAAAAAGGAATACACCCCAATGAAAGTCTTGGGAGCAAAGTTAAGTTTTAGACAGCAAAATCCTAATTAACAAGAGTTCAACTACAGGTAAATCTTCTTATTGATTAAACAGGTGTCCAGCAGACGATTGATCATAAAAAGCATTACTTAACCACTTTCCGCCCGGCGTATAGACAAATGATGTCCGGGCGGGTGTTCTGTTTTCTCTTACGTTCATTGACAGACGCAGCCTCTATTCAGGACACGTGGGTTATGTACCTTTTACTAGGAGTAGACTAGGCAGAACGAAAGTTCAGAAAGCAAAGCTGGCCCCTCCAAGGGGGCCGTCCTCACTTAGCACATAACCCCTCAGCCCTGCATAGCATCTCAGTTTTCTGCCTAGTGCAAGGAGTTAGACCTGGTTCCCTGCTGGGAACTGCGGTTCCTCAGATTTTTTGTCTTTTTCTTTTTGCAAAAGCCTTTTGATGAAGACTGCAATCAAGTAGCCGGGTGGGGACCACGCGGATGTACATTGTCCTGCCATCTCCCCAGCACGGTCGACGGATGCGAGCCACCCTTAGCTATGGCGGGATCCGCCGCATCCTGCCCGTTCCGTGCGGGTGGCCAGTGGGTTAAACGCCCCACCTGCGTACCCAGCGTCCAGGCTGTGGCCTGCTCCAGGAGTCGCTTGGCCGGCAGCATCCCTCCCCATCTGGGGGGAGGAAGGTCTGCACCGGGTGGCTACCCGCTACGCCCGTCTGGATTGGTGAGCGACACCCCCTCCCCCCTGGTGGCGGAGGGGGGGGCGACTAGCGGTGCCCGTTCTGGTGGGGGGGTTCAGGTGCACTGGTCCCTAACCTTCTCTCTCCCCCCCACGGCTGCCCGCCTGATGTCCTGTACGCTCGGTCGCTCGCACTGACTATCGCTTTTCCAGGAGTCGCGGCCGCCGCCATTTTGCCGTGGTCGCTGCCATTTTGGAGGAGTTTTGGCCTCTAGTGTCTGTGGCGGCCATTTTTGGTTAGTCTCCCTGTGTGGGACTTTTTATGTGCTTTTGGCGCCATTCCTTCTTCCGGGAAGGCAGCAGCATCAGCACATCAGCAGCAGTGGCACAGCAAGTGGAGGCATTGGCAGACAGTGGCGGCCTCTTTTAAAGCACAGTGGCACAGGGTTCCACAAGTATTGCTGGTTTTCTCCCTGGGGTGCAGGAGCGGCAGTGCTGGGTCCTACTGGGCAGTCCTGAGGCTTTGCAGGGGGTGGCACTGTGGGGGCGATGGCTGGTAGGCCTCACAAGTGTCCTGGCGGTGGCGCAATGGCGGCTGAACCGACAGTTGCTTCTCCGGAGGGGTCCTCAGAAGCACAGGCCGCGCTGGGACCTCTGGTTCCCCTAGATTAGTTAACCTCCACCTTGGAGGAGTTTTTCGCCCGGGGGGAATCGGACCGGTGTAGGGGGGGCCCAAAAAAGCGTCCCCCTCCCCCGCAATCCTCTGAGGAGGACTCGGAGCCGGAAGGGGGCTCTGGGGTCACGGGGACCCCCGTGGAGCTCTCAGACGGAGAGCTGGGGCCTTCGGATGGGAAGGAGGACCAGGGGGCCTCTGTGGCACGCGAAAGGGCGCAGGTGGGCGCCCTGGTCGCAGCCGTCCGCAATTCACTGCACCTGGATCAGGCTGGAGAGGCACAGGCATCTGCCTATACGTTTGGGTCCAAGAAGCCCTCTCATGCTCCTAAGGTGTTTCCCTACCTCCAGTCACCTGCAACGGTAAGGAATATGTGTATGACCAGTTTTATGACCTCCATCCCTTTGTGGAATCCTCGTACTCTCCCGAAGAACCTGGGTTTGCATATCCGTCTACGGACACGGAGAGGTCGGACTAGGTCCACGTCACTTAACGCCTGCCGACGCTGGTCCCGCGGGTGGACGCGGGAAAGCGCACGGTGTCTCCGGGGGACCAGGAGGAAGGGTAGGCTTCCGGGGTCGAGAGGCAGACTCTCGAGGTGCCCCCAGGGGCACTGGGGTCTCGGGGGAAGGCCGAGGCTCAGGAGGAGTCTCCTAACGCCCCCTCCCCCTGCGAAAAAACCCGGGGGGGATGTGGCCAGGCT
>BLSH010316379.1:605753-618330 GCA_018402905.1 Glandirana rugosa | reverse complement strand
TGTATAAGAGACAGGAGTACGTTTCTTCTGGAACCCAAGCGGCGTGACTACCGCCTCAAACAGGGGCCTCAGCCCTTTGGGCATCAATGGTTTTTCCGTGCGCCCGGTCAGGCGGGCAGGAACTCCCAGCCCGGCAAGCCTGCCTCTGGCTCTGGTAAGCGTCCCTGGCAATGCAAGCTCGAAAAGACAAATACAGAGCACTGTAGGGATGGCACTGTGCCTATATGTGATGCCTTCCAGTGCCATCCCTAACTGCTATATCTATCAGTGCCCACCTGTGCCGCCTATCAGTGCCACCTATCAGTGCCTGTCAGGGCAACTTATCAGTGCCGCCTATCATTGCTGTATATATGTGCCTCATCAGTGCCACCTCATCAGTGCCAATCAGTACTGCCACATTAGTGCCTGTCAGTGTAGCCTCATCAGTGTAGCCACATCAATGCCCGTCAGTGAAGGAGAAGATGTACTTATACAAGATTTTGTGACAGAAACAAAGAAAAACTTTTTTTTTTTTTTTTTTTCAAGATTTCGGGCTTTTTTATTTGTAGCACAAAAAATAAAAACCGCAGGGGTGATCAAATTCCACCAAAAGAAAGCTCTATTTGTGGGAACAAAATGATAAAACTTTTGTTCGGGTACATCGTTGCACGACCGCGCAATTGTCATTCAAAATGCAACAGCGCTGAAAATTGGTCTGGGCGGGAAGTGTTCTAAGTGCCTGGTATTGAAGTGGTTAACAAAGAAAACCCTTCTCATTTCATGCTGTCAGCAATAGCATCACATGGAAGAGATACAGTTGTGCTCATAAGTTTACATACCCTGGCAGAATTTATGATTTCTTGGCTATTTTTCAGAGAATATGAATAAAACAAAAACTTTTTTTTCACTCATGGTTAGTGTTTGTTTGGCTGAAGCCATGTATTATCAATCAACTGTGTTTACTCTTTTTAAAATCATAATGACAACAGAAACTACCCAAGTGACCCTGATCAAAAGTTTACATACCCCAGTTCTTAATACTGTGTATTGTCCCCTTTAACATCAATGACATCTTGAAGTCTTTTGTGGTATTTTGTGGATGAGGCTCTTTATCTTCTCAGATGATAAAGCTGCCAATTCCTCTTGGCAAAAAGCCTCCAGTTCCTGGAAATTCTTGGGCTGTCTTGCATGAACTGCCTGTTTGAGATCTCCCCAGAGTGGCTCAATTATATTCAGGTCAGGAGACTGAGATGGCCACTCCAGAGCCTTCACTTTATTCTGCTGTAGCCAATGACAGGTCGAGTTGGCCTTGTGTTTTGGATCATTGTCGTGTTGGAATGTCCAAGTACCTCCCATGCGCAGCTTCCTGGCTGATGAATGCAAATGTTCCTCCAGTATTTTTTGATATCATACTGTATTCATCCATTTTGACCAAATTGTCTGTGCCTTTGTAGCTCACACATCCCCAAAACATTAGTGATCCACCTCCGTGTTTCACAGGCCTTGTTGACTCCTCTCCAAATGTAGCGTTTATAGTTGTGTCCAAAAAGCTAAATTTTGGTCTCATGACTCCAAATGACTTTGTGCCAGAAGGTTTGAGGCTTGTCTCTGTGCTGTTTGGCGTATTGTAAGCAGGATACTTTGTGGCATTTGCGTAGTAATGGCTTTCTTCTGGCGACTCGACCATGCAGCCCATCTTTCTTTAAGTGCCTCCTTATTATGCATCTTGAAACAGTCACACCACATGTTTTCAGGGAGTCCTGTATTTCACCTGAAGTTATTTGTGGGTTTTTCTTTACATCCTGGACAATTTTCCTAGCAATTGTGGCTGAAATTTTAGTTGGTCAACTGACCGTGGTTTGGTTTCAACAGAACCCCTCATTTTCCACTTCTTGATTAGAGTTGGAACACTGCTGATTGGCATTCTTAATTCCTTGGGTATCTTTTTATATCCCTTTCCTGTTTTATACAGTTCAACTACCTTTTCCACGCAGATCCTTTGACAATTCTTTTGCTTTCCCCATGACTCAGAATCCAGAAACGTCAGTGCAGCACTGGATGAAAGATGCAAGGTTCTGTCAGGAGTCCAGTAACTCATTGACCTTTTATACACACACACACACTAATTACAAGCGAACAGATCACAGGTGAGGATGGTTACCTTTAATAGCCATTCAAACCCCTTTGTGTCAACTTGTGTGCATGTTATCAGGCCAAAATCACCAGGGTATTTAAACTTTTGATCAGGGACATTTGGGTAGTTTCTGTTGTCATTATGATTTTAAAAGAGTAAACACAGTTGATTGATAATAAATGGTTTCAGCAAAACACTAACCATGAGTGAAAGAAATGTTTTTGTGTTGTCATTCATATTCTCTGAAAAATTGGCAAGAAATCCTAAATTCTGCAAGGGTATGTAAACTTATAAGCACAACTGTATGTCACAAGGCCTGAGAAAGAAAATCATTTCTTTACACAAGAAAGGTGAAGGCTACAAGAAGATCAACAAAGCTTTACTTATCAGTCAGAATACTGTAGCAAAGTGATACAAAATAATTTAACAAAGATAGAACTGCAACCATCTCATAGAGATGTCCAGGCCATCCACGGAAGTTAACACCTGGACAGGAGCGTCTTCTGAAGAGAAGGGTTGAAGAAAATCTCCATGCAAGTTCACTGCAGTTTCCTAAAGAAGTTGAAAGCCAAACTGGGGTAATTGTTTCCCGTGACACAATACAGCGTACACTACAGAGGAATGGCATGCATGTGTGTCGTCCTCAAAGCAAGCTTCTCCTAATGCCTGTACACAAAAAAGCCTGCCTAGAATTTGGCAGGGCCCATGAGACCAAGATAAATGTTTTTTTGGAAATGATGGCTTCAAAACTGTATGGCAACGCAAACGTGAGGAGTGCAAAGAAAAATGCATGATGCCTGCAGTGAAACATGGTGGTGGCAGTGTCCTTCTGTGGGGCTGCATGAGTGGATCGTGAATTTACAGATGGACTGCTTTATATTGCTACCATCACTCCGTGCCCTTGATCGTTGTGCACTTTTCCAAAATGACAATGATCCTAAACACACATCTAAGGCCACTTTCATTTCTGAAGAAGAACAAGGTGAAAGTGCTTCAGTGGCCAAGTATGTCTCCTGATCTGAACCCAATAGAACCCCTATGGGGAATTCTGAAAAGACAAATTGAGCATCACTCTCAATCCAGCATCCAGGCTCTAAAGAGGTCTTTCTTGAAGAATGGAAAAATATAGATGTTGCAATATGTCGCCAACTTGTTCATTCCATGCCTAGAAGACTTGGTGCAGTCCTTACAAATAATGAAGGTCATACAAAATACTAGTTTTTGCTGTGGGGTGTATTCATTTTTGCATCAACTAATTTGAGTAAAACTGAAGATTTTGTAATCCAAGATATATATTTTGGAAATTGTACTTGTGTTCATTGAGATATTGTCTTCAGGAGGGGAGAAGTGGTTTTCTCAGCTAAGCACACTCTCTCCTGCTAGTCTGACTGAGCTAAGGGCGTGGATTCCAGGAAGTAAATGCTACATAAATCATGTGCCCTTACTCAAGAAATGCTAAGGGGGGAGGGGGGATTCAAAGTGATTTCTATGATAAAGTATGGAGATATGGATGGATGGATTTGGGGGGGGGGGGTTGCTTTGAATATTTAAGATTTAATTAAATAGCATTTTTGGTGCTCAGGTGAAGTGTAGTTCCACTTTAAGGACCCAACTGATGGAAGTCCTCTGTAAAAATCGTTCAGTGGCAAGTCCTGTGCCCGATTCTGGCTGTGAATATACTATGTGAAACCAGATCTGACTAGTCAGACTACTTACAAAGATTCTAACTACCATTGTTCTCCAGTCCCTCTTTCCTATTCCATTTCATCACAATGAAGTTTTCTGTTATATATTGTCTGGCTGTTATTGCCTATATGTGGTTCAGGCTGTGTGAGTCTCTCTTATCCATTGCATCTTTCAGTAGGACTGATTTTTCTCATCCAGCATGGGCCCCAGAAGGGCTTCTCATTCTACCGTTCATTCAGACTTATGATCTCAGGGATCAGGTTCCCCCTTTTCCTATTAAAGCTCACTGTACTAGATGTATGAGTGCCTTCTGGGATTTCAGCATCAGGCAACAGTTTGCCAGATTTGTATGGCTGCCACCTGGTCTCATGTTCACACGTTCCCTAAGTTCCACCAGGTGGAGGTTTTAGGCAGCTGTTTGAGCAGCAGGTGAAGTCTGCAACTTCTGTTGTTTATGTTGTTTATGTTGAACCTGTTGGCTATTTGTGTTCTGTGTAACCTACCCTGCAGTCTCCTCAGTTGGACTGCTTTTGCACATCCTGAAAATGTAGTACTTCCGGAGTTCCTCCATGGATGACAAAGAAAACAGGATGTTTGTACTCAATGCATAGGTGTGCGCAGCCTAGGGTGTGCACCATAAAGCTCAAACACACACGTGTGTGTGTGTGTGTATGTGTGTGTGTATATGTATGTATGTGTATATATATATATATATATATATATATATAGCAGTGGACGATGTCAGTAGGGCAGAGTAGGTGTGGTGTCAGTAGAGCAGTGGACAGTGTGTCAGTCATTTTTTTTTAATTATAACTTTTTTACAATTTTATTATTTTTTACAATCATTTATTATTATTTATTTTTTTAACATTTTTTTAGGAGCCCTGTTTGGGGGCTTTGGTGAAATTTCAGGGATCTAAACAGACCCCAATGTCTCGCTTTTGAGAAGGGGAAAGGGACTGAGGACAGAGATTCCCCAGTCCCTTTCTCTGCAGCCAAGCAGCAGGGGGAATGTGCGCAGCACAGACTGATTGGAGTGTGTGGACACCTTTGACTCATTGTAAAATTGTTTTCTTGGAGTCCATTGAGGGACTGGGGTCCTCCCTCTGTGTTTATGATCATGGTCTGGTTTGCTACAAAACAAAGGCATGATCGTAGTTGGAGCGATTATACCTGGGCTGGCCTACAGTTTTTCCTTTTCTTTTTGTTTGCTTGTGTCCAATCCTGTAGATAGCAGTATATTCTAAATACTAAGACTTTTTGTGTCTCGTACAGCGGACTCTAAGGGATTTTAGGATGAGTACAATAATCCTATTTTGGTGCATGCAGAGTGGATTTTTATCCTTTGTGGTTATTGAGAAATATTCTTAGATGAAAGCTTTAAACATTGTTAGAGAAGGGAGGGGAGATCATTAACCCTTTGTAAACTGAGGCTCTGTCCAAGATGCAGTTTACAGAGCATTTAGACATAGGGAGCCAACAGAAGAACAGGGCATTGGAAAAGTATTAGTGGGGGTGGGCTAGCAAGAGAACATGTCACTTTCCCTGAAAGGGAAGGGCTTTGCTTGCAGTTGTCTTGTTAGTGTTTTCTAAATTGTCTATATGCCTTTTCTTAGGTGTGTTGTGATGGTCGGCATGCCATACCCAAATATCCGATCACCGGAGCTCCAGGAAAAAATGGCCTACCTTGATAAGACTGTGGTAAGGAGACCCTGATTAGGGTTTGTGTAGATGGGCAAATACAATACCCTTTCAGGTACATTCACTTGTGTTTACATGTTTTCTGACATTCTAAGCTGCTTCTGTATTTTCATTGACTTGTAAGGGTACAAAGCAGTTTTGATGCAAGCACTTGCCCCTGTACACGTGCACTACTTACTGTGTTATTTATATGGATTATAGCGAAGTATGAGGGTGGAATGTACCACACAGGGAAGAGGTGGGAATGATATCCTTTCCTTGTCTCATCAATTTTCTTTAATTTCTCAGCCCAAGACAAGTGGAGTGTCTGCAGGGAGAGCCCTCTTAGAGAACCTGTGCATGAAATCTGTCAATCAGTCCATCGGTAAGTGTCACACACACAGGGACTTGTATCGAGAATTTCACATTTCTGTGAAGACAGAAATATTTCTTTTGATCCTCGTTTCCAGATGACATGTACCACATGCAGTAGCATGCCCACCCGGTTGCACATTTTTTTGTATAGTAATTAGAACAATGAAACATATTCACTAATTGGTTTCTGCTGGCTGAACATTTATTGCTAAATGCCTTATTAATGTGGACCTGTTGGTACCCTTTAAAAGACTGCATGGCTACATTGCTGGCATGTCACAATAAACGGCAAATGTATAATTTGTTGATAAAGCTCCACCTTTTATCATTAAAAAGTTGTCCTTGAGCTCCAATCTTTGACTTTGTTTAGGCTGAGATTTATTTTCTGGAGAAAAAAGCAGATGAAGGGGAGCAGTGTGATCTCTGAAAAATAATTAATACCTGGAATAGTTACACTTCACACATTTCTTTTCAAAAATATATTGAATACTAGTTCCAGTTTAAATTGGCCCATACATGTTTTCTTCCAGAAGTGCAAAAATTATTTTTGTGCACCTTTTATGTTGATGTAACTAAGAGTTTTGGTACCATTCTTTTTATTGTTTTTTTGTAATAAAAAAAAACCACAGCGACAGTTCCATCCACCCAGGGGCACAGTAATGAACAAGAAATTAAACACTTAAAGCGGTTGTCTACCCATTTGAAAAAAAAATGACAGCCTGCAAGACAATAGCGCATACTAGCTCATTATGAAATACCTTGAAATGAAGATCCGACTGGGCTGCTTGGTCCGCTCTGTGGGAGCAGACATCTTCCCCCGGATCTTGCTTCCGGGTACGCGGCTCCGGCGCTGTGACTGGCTGGAGCAGCGAGATGTCACTCCCGCGCATGCGCGCGGGACCTGTCTCCCCGGCAATGTCTGCCCCTACTGCCGGGCCTTTGCCGAGACATACACGGTGCATGCGCCGTAACTCCAAAGCATTTTGGAGAGGGAATATCTCCTAAACCATACAGGTTTAGGGGATATTCATTTTACCTACAGGTAAGCCTTATTATAGGCTTACCTGTAGGTAAAAGTAGTAAAATTGGGTAGACAACCGCTTTAAAGTATAAGGCAAAACCTTTTTTTTTTTTTTTTTTTTTTTTTTTTTTTTTTTTTTAGTTTTGGATAGAGTGGAGAGGGAGTAGAACATCCGCCAGATCTTTATTGCTGTCTGTGCCCTGTTAAGAAGATTCACCCTCTCTATTTGTCCTGTTTAGCATTATCACTGAAAGTGAAAGAAATTACCCAAATTTTGGGTTGTCCCCAGAAATGTAATAGAGGGGAAATCTTCCAATGGGGACACTATTTCTGGTGGCCTGGGGATCCCCGAGGGATTTCCTCTCACTTCCTGTGTTAATGGGACAGGAAGTGAAGGTAAATCTCCCCAATGGGGCACAGATGGTGAAAAAAAAAATCTGACCTGGGTTATAACCCTCCCTTACTCTATGCAAAATCCACATTTTGCCTATAATTCCACTTGAGTGTTACTAAACCCACAATAGTAAAATCAGTCTGTATATGAAGTTAAAGCAGAACTCGGGTAAAAACTCTTTTCCATGTCCTTGTTGCTGATCTCCTACCATCCTAGACTATGCCATCCATCTTCTTCTGAGCTCTGTAGTTCCTCTGTAATAGCCTGCTGATTTTGAAGAAAAAAACGTTACTGCCCTGTGATATTCTGTTTGTAAGACTGGTGGCTGCTATTCCTCTTGTACTCACAGCCACTGGTCTTGGCACTTCCCAGTTGTAGTTCTCTACAGCAAGCAGGAACTTGTACTTCCGTCCCCGCTTGCTGCAGAGGGGTCTCATAGCCCCTGATCTGTACCGCCCATGGAGGGGGTGTCCTCGTCTTCCTCCCTCCTCTGCTCTCTGCCAGCACCGCCCCCCGCCCAGCAGCATGGATCGTTACAAGACACCAGCCAGATGACAGAGCGGGGATCTCGGGCTGTGACAGATCTTGTGTATTTGAAACACAGATAGCCATACAGCCCCGCCTCCTGGAACAGTGTGCTGTCTATCTCAATGCTGGTCCAGAAGGCGGGACTTTACAGTGATCAAGTGTTTCAAATACAAGTACAAGATCGGTCACAGCCTGCGATCCCCGATCTGTCATCCGGCTGGTGTCTTGTAATGATCCCCGCAGCACAGGACACAGATAAGGCTACACGTATGGTCGCTGGTGGGCACAGATGAGACTGCATATATGGACACTTATGGGCACAGATGAAAGCACTTATGGGCGCAGATAGGCTGCACTGGTGGGCACTGATAAGCTACATTGGTGGGCACAGATGAGACTGCACTGATGCGCACAGATAGGCGGCACTGATAAGCTGCACTGGTGGGCACAGATAGGGCGGCACTGGGCACAGGCTGGACTGATGGGCACTGTTAAGCTGCACTGAGAAGGCACTGATGAGGCTGTGTTGATAAACTGCACTAATGGGCACTGAGGCTGCACTTTTGGGCACTGAAAAGCTGCACTGATAAAACTGTATTGATATGCTGCACTGATGGGCACTGACGAGACTACACATATGGGCACTGATAGGCTGCACTGATGAGCGGTGGCTGCTTTACTGACACCATCCACTGCCAAATATCTGTAGAAGGGGTTTCCAACTACCAGTCGTTTTTTATGTCTTATTTTCAGTTTGTTTATTGTGTGTGTGTGTGACGTTACATATCACAGAAACTGTTCCACTATTAGGGTTCTACCTTCACAGAGACCGTTCCACCATAAGGTACATATCACAGAGCCCGGTCCACCAGAGGGTTCCACCATTATTGTCTTATTGATTAGTAAGTTAGCGCTGCACTTTTTTGTTTTTTAACTCATGCCACTATTTAATTGTGCCACATGCTGATGTAAAGCAGCATGGCCCGGCTCTTTCTTTCGGTGGTGTGGCTAGGTATGTGCTCATATACACCATACAAGCACTGATTTCTGTTAGAAAGATCTCAAAGCTACAGGAGGAGGAGGAATATTTCTAATAGTGAATTAGAGCAGAGTACAGTGTGTATAATATATCATTATGGGATGTGTCTACAGTTCTGTAATGATTACATAAAGCAAGTAAGGGCAATATGTTTATCTAATATTGTGGCTGGAGGGGGGGGGGGAGCACAAACATGCTTTGAATTATATGGCTGTAACCTACCTATCCTGCTGTGTGCCATTGAGTAGTGTGGCTGGTTGGCTGCAGTATGAGGGGGTGTGATTTATGTTGAAGGGGGCTTGTTCACAGGCCTAGTGTACCCTCCCACATTCATTGCAATTCTCAAAGCATGATGAGAGAGAGAGAGAGGAGAGGGATATGATTTAATCCCTGTTCTAACAGCTCCTCCTTGGTAGAACAGATGCTGCATTTTTTCAGCTGACTTCCTGAAAATTCAATTAGACTTGTCTCTTCAATGGTAAGGAATTTCACAAATGTAATAACTGTTTAGTGTTTTATGTAGGGGAGTGTACTAATAGGGGATTTTTTTGTTCTGCTTTAAGCACGCTTGTTATACTCACTGTGGAGTTAATCTTGTGCATTGTGTAAAAAGGCGGTTTGATCGTGTCTTCTCTGATCCTCCCCTTCTTCCACTGTCCTCAATCCATCTCCTGATAACACAGAGCCTTTGGAGTCTGGTTGCACATGCTCAGTTTGGTGTGTATTCCTAGAGAGTTTTTTTTTTTCTTGGGGGGTGCCTGTGATCAGCACAGGGCCAATGGGCACTGTCCAGACAGAGGGTCAGGGGTAATGCAGCCTAATAGTACAATTAGAATAGAATGAAAACTCCTACAAGCTTTAACCAGACACTGATAGAAGTCACAAGACTGCTATATACTGCTGATGAGAAAAGGTATTTAGCAGTTTATATTTACTAAAATAATTGCATTCCATGTTCGCTGCACTGTGGGAGACCAGATAAAGTGTTACTAAACCCACAACCCTGCAATCACTATAAAGGTGAAACACGTTACCATAAATGTGGAGCAGAGTTCCTCGACAGGCTGTCAGAACACAACATAGGAACCCGTAAATCATCAAACGCAAAATACCCAAAAACAGCCAAAGAAAAAGAGAGTAGCGCCAAGGACCCCGATGACAGATGAAACAAAGGGGAGAAAAGAAAGAGAAGGTGGGAGAAAAGGTCAGAGCCCAACCCCCACAGACTCGGGTCAAAAGATCCGGCAGAAATGTAACTGAGCATTTCAAATTCTATACATATGTTTTTAATGAAATAATTGTGACATCCATTATGAATCATGGGAGACCTAGTCATTAAAGAAGAACTGCAGTCTGCTCACATAATTTGTAATAAACATCTTTGCCATTCTGAAGCTTCCCTCCAACCACTTTGCATATTTTATATAAACTGTAATTCTTTACTTGTCAAATATGCTTCAGAAATCTCCCTCCACTGAGTCTGGCTGCAATCATTTTAACTGTGGGCAGCTGAAGCTGCTGCCTGTTCACTTCCTGAATTCACAGAGGCACACCTCAAGCTCTGTAGCTCTCATTGGCCCTCTTATGACTCACACCACCTCCTTCCTGGCAAACTGTCACGAGAGTGAGAGAGCTGTGCATGACGTCATACGCCTAGGCTTTTTTTTCCAGACAAGAAACAGGAAGTGGGCTGTATAAGGTATTTACTGGCAGAAAAAAAAAAGTGAAATGTTTTACTATTCAAAGGTAAAACAACAAGGGCAGAGGATTTAATAGATGGAAAGTTGAACTGAAGTTCCACTTTAAACTTCTTGCTAGGGAAACAAATCTGTTATGAAAAAAGGTGGTCAGATTTCTTGGGAATTCATTATGTTACCTTACCCCTTAGGCCGGGCCATTCGGCACCGTGGTGACTACGCCAGCATTGTACTCCTAGACCACAGGTACTCCCGGCCTGCCATCCTCTCCAAGCTACCTCAGTGGATTCGCAACAGCACAGAAATCAAACCAACTTTTGGGCCTGCATTTGCATCAATACGCAAGGTTTGTGACTGTTTATCATCGCTATAAAGTAGAACACCAACCTTTCTTTTTCTTATTTTGAGTGGTGATGGGTTATAACCTTATTTTATGGTAATTTAAATTCTCACCTAACCCATGTGATAGTGGTTTGGGACTAATAATAAAGCCATATCTGTTTTAGAAGTGCAAAACAATACACTTGATCACTCCTGAAATTCAGTGCTGCCACGTGGACTCTGCTGTCTTATCTCCAATTGTGCAATCCGCCTTGTCCAGTTCAACTCTGTAGTGTATAGAACACCTTCCCCTTATGTTTTGGACAGGGCGGAGGGGGCTGTGTTTCATAATCCTAACACACTTCCTGTCCTAGGGTGACAATGCTGATTCTCCATAGATTCAGTACAGTGAGTGTTGTCACCCTAGGACAAGAAATGTGTTACTGGCAGGATCACCAGGTGAGAATAAAAGAACATGTCTGGGGGAAATAAACAGACCCCACATCTAAGGATTGGTAAGCTACAATATTAAAAATGTTGTTCTTGGGTTTATAGGCATTTTACCTTTTGGGGTTTTTCTTTTCTTTTTCACTGAAAATTAGTTTAACCACTTCAGCCCCGGAAGGATTTCCCCCTTTAGGACCAGAGCACTTTTTGCGATTTGGCACTGCGTCGCTTTAACTGACAATTGCGCGTGCGTGCGCCGTTGTACCCAAACGAAATTTGCGTCCTTTTTTTTTCCCACAAAGTGAACTTTCTTTTGCTGGTATTTGATCACCTCTGCATCATTTCTGATCGCCGCTATAAACAAAAAAGAGCAACAATTTTGCCAAAAAAAAAAAAAAATTTTTCTTACTTTTTGCTAAAATACAAATCCAAAAAAAATATAATAAAACATTTTTTTCATCGGTTTTGGCCGATTAATATTTTTCATATTTTGGTAAAAAAAAAAATCGCAATCGGCATTTATTGATTGGTTTGCGCAAAAGTTGCCACGTTTACGAATGATGAGAATTAATTTATGGCTTTTTTTTTTACTAGTAATGGCGGCAATCTGAGATTTTTAGCGGTACTGTGATATTGCAGCGGACATGTCGGACCATTTTGACACTTTTTTTGGGACCATTGGCATTTATACAGGATCAGTTCTATGAAAATGCACTTGTTACTGTATAAATGCCATTGGCAGTGAAGGGGTTAACCTGGAGGGGGCGCTGTAAGGGTTAACTGTGTTCCCTCAGTGTGTTCTAACTGTATGGGGGCTGGGCTGGCTGGGGGAGGGGAGTGATCACGGCTCCTATATACAGGAAGCCTGTGATCACATCCCTTCCCCCTCTGTCAGAACGGAGATCCGTGTTTACATACACGGACCTCCATTCTCTCACGGCGGGGGAGTTATCGCAGGTAGCCGGCGGAGATCGAGTCCGTCCTACCCACTCCCTGGCCCCTCCGGAACACAGTGAGTGCTCTCACAACACTAGTTATCGCGGCCGCCGTCAGGTGAAAACGGTTTGCGATGATGAGCCACTTTACCGCCGTCAAGACATGGCGGGCTGTTGGCAAGTGGTTAAAGCAGAGCTCCACCCAAAAGTGGTTGCTCTGGTTGTTTGCACCCTACCCCCCCCCTCCCTCCACTGCCACATTTGGCACTTTTTTTTGGGGGGGGGTGGAGATCGGGTATCTGGTTTAGACAGGTACCCCCTCTCATTCCTGCCACGGCGAA
>BLSH010316379.1:582865-602562 GCA_018402905.1 Glandirana rugosa | reverse complement strand
GGGGGGGACACTTTACTGAATTGTAAAGCAAAAAAAAAACACCATATGTAACCCAATTTTTTGGTCAACTATAAAAGATGTTGCGCTGAGTTCCTCGTTCCTGCGTCTCATCCTAGGCTCCTCCCAGCGCGTTTCATCATAGAATGACGTCGTCAGGGGCATGGCCTAGGACAGACATCTAGGAGATTTTATATATATATATATATATATATATATATATATATATGATTGCACCCTGGCGGCGGAAATTAAATGCGTTCCATACCATGGAAACAAGGAACCACTTGGACAGGAAGTGCACACCTCTCATCCACACGGCCTGTATTACATGCGTTCCATGCCATGAAAGCAAGGAACCACTCAGACAGGAAGTGCACAGTTCTCATCCGTACGGCTTATATTCGATCAACACAAGCCATGTACTGGCACATAAATACCTAGGAATAACACTTAAGACACATCTTAAAAAAACTGCATAAAATAACACATACTCATATAAAAATGTAAACAGGAGCCTGAATTTGTTAAAAAAGACAAAACAGGAGCAAGAATTTTTAGAAACGGCGCCATCTTGTGGTGGAAAAAGATTCTTATAGTAAGTTCAAAAACACCTAAAATTCATGTCAAATGCATAAAAGAGGCAATAACTCTAATAACAATCATCTGAATATGGATGTGTCAATCAAATTCTGACCCCATGATTCCATAATACAACTCCAGTTATGTATAACAACTGAACTTGACATGGTGGTCAGTATTTAGTGGGTGTAAAGAAGACTACTACTTCCACTCTAACAACCATGTTTGCCAAGGTCCTCACCTGAAAGTGGCAGCATGTAACCTATGGTCAAGACTTAAAGGAGCCCATGTCCTGTGCTGTACACCAAGAAAAGTTAAAAATCAAACTTTATTCTCCAGGTCTCTGCTTTCTAAAAATCTATGTTTAGGGTTTCAACTAATCTTTAGACCTTAAATGAGAATTTTAACTTGTGTTTAGAAAGGGCTCTGGCAGTAAAAGGGCTCTAAGCATTCAGCCGGTTAAATACTTTCTCAACCTTGCCACATGCAGCTTTTACATAAAATTTGTAAACCTTTAGCCAGTGTAACCTGAGGGTAGCTCCGTAATGACCGCCAGCCAGTTTATTGAAGCAAACAGTCCATTTATTTTAAGCAACCAAAATCAAATGACAGCTTTCTTCAGCCAAAGTAAATACATAGTCCAGCATCCTGGCATTGATAACTAAAAACAGCAGGCTCACCGCTAGTCTCCGGTCCCACAGCTCGGTTTGGCTCCTCCAGAATCAGGGTGTCATGCCGGCCAGACAGAGGGGTTCAGCAGCCTGTGTCTCAGTTGATACAGAGAGCTCACGCTTGCTGTCCAGCTTGTGAAGCTCTCTCTCACTTCCTTGACACAGGTGCACTGAGTCTCTGCTGCCTTTCCGACCTCCCTCCCCCAGGTCTTAACCCCATAGGTACCGAAGTCCTAGCGATCTGGGTTTGAGACTCTGCAATTGTCCTTCTTAAAGGGACCATGGCTCCAATATTGGGTGGAATATACCTGCCTTCTAGGACACATCCCCGGTGTCCTGTACACCAGCTTCAGCAAAAAAGCTTTATTAAAGCCTTTTAAAATTAAATTTGCCTCCAGTTTCGGGAGGGTACACAAAGATCATAATAAAAATGCTGGTTGTCACTGAACATTTTCAAATAAAACATTTCCATTGCCTCTGTAACTTCATCACTGCAGGAAGGCCATGGCAGGTGGGAGGGGCTAGCAGGGTGCTGTGCACGGCTTTCTTGAAAACGTCACAACACTCTCCCTCTAGAGCGCTTTCAGCGCTGTGGGCTGGCTCTAAGGAGGAGTTATGCAAATATAATTATAAATTTAAAAAAAAAAAACGCTTTAATGGGTGGACGTCAGTCTGGAGGAGTGGCCTTTCCTAGATAAAATTTGCATGTGGATCTGAACCTGCTTGACTGACAGAACTGAAATCAAAAGAATGTAAAGGGTGGGCCAGAGACAGTCAGGCTGGGGAGAAAAGCTAGATGATGCTGGATGTCCTCCAGCCAGGAAATGAGGTGGGCCCCATCTGGCTTGCCGCAACTTATAATGCGTAAGCAATTTCAGTACAGGAGAGGAGCCAGTACAGGTGTGCAAGACTGAAGAAAATGTTTAAGCACGCTGCTAGCATGCTTGCAAAAAGATTTCAAGTAGTGCTGAAACTTGCTGAAGCCTTCTAGCAGCCTGTTTAAAGCGGTTGTAAACCGCTGGGTGTCTTTTTTTTTTTTTTTTCTGACCTGCAAGGTAAAGCCATAATGTGCTTGTATGCATCGCATACTAGCATATTATGTGAAATGTACTTGAATACGAAGCATTCCAGTGATGCGATATCATCGCTGAAGGCCACTTCCATCTTCACCCGTCTTCCTTTCGGATCTGCGGGCTCTGGCTGTGTGACTGGCCAGGCCACGATGACATCACTCCCGCACATGCGTGGGGGAGCCGCCATTTACAGCATGGGATTCTAGAGAAACGTTCCGTCAGACAGCATGCGTCGATGATGTCATCGGCTGCATATATATAGCAGGGATATGCAATTAGCGGACCTCCAGATGTTGCAGAACTACAATTCCCATGAGGCATAGCAAGACTCTGAGAGCCACAAGCATGACACCCAGAGGCAGAGGCATGATGGGACTTGTAGTTTTGCAACAGCTGGAGGTCCGCTAATTGCATATCCCTGATATATAGTAAATATCTCCTAAACGGTGTACGTTTAGGAGATATTTATAGTACCTATAAGTAAGTCTTATTATAGGCTTACCTATAGGTACAAGTATAAGATCAAAGTTTACAACCACTTTAAATGAACAGTCAGCTCTCCAATTAAAGTGGTTGTCAACTCGGTTTAGGAGATATGAAATGTATTAGCATTGCCGACGTCATTTCGGCACATGCACAGTGAAGAAACGGCCTCCGTGCCATATCTTCACTGAGATTGTGCCATGACTTCCACCTCCCACACGTGGGATTGACGTCATGCGACTCCGGCCAGTCACAGCCATAGTCGTGGCCCTGGAAGGAAGAGGGGCTGAAGATGGACGCGGCCTGCACAGGGGACATCGCTGGACGTTGCAGGCTTCGTTTGCAGGTAAGTGGCACATAATGGGTTACTATGCGATGCATAGTAGCCCATTATGTTTCTACTTTGCAGGGGAATATAGAGGAAGTAAACCCCATCAGGGTTTACTTTCTCTTTAAGTTCTAGGTTTACCTTCCCAAGACTGATGTAGAGTTGGCTGAAAGCTTTACAAATGCTTACTGTATAAAATGTTTTTACAAGCTGAAGCCCATATGTAATCAGGTTTAAGAATGACTGGCATTGCCTACAGACAGAAGGAAGGAGTCAGGATTGGGAAGTTCTAACCACCAGTCCTTGTAGAGCAGGCCCACACCTGTCAGATGGAGATGAATAACAAAATAGATATCGACAAAGTTTTCTTCATATTCCTTCACTGACTCTTACTTTTTACAAATCTTTGCTTTATACTTAACTGATTCATTGTTTCTAAAGTGTAGAGGTTCTGAGTTCCACTACTTCTTGGAACCACTTGTGAACTAGAGAAAATGTTTTATTCTATGAAATGAAATGCTGTATTAGAATTCCCATGTTCAGAACAGCGTCCCAGGACTGATTCTCACTCAGCTTGCTGACTTCCAATCTCTTCTCATATTTTCCTCTTTTGTAGTTCTTCCAGATGAAGAAGGCAAATTCTACATCGACATCCTGATCTTCTGCTTATTCAAGATTTTATATTCCGTTCTCTTACTACAAAAATATCTGTATTTATTACAATAAATGGTTTTGTTCAAAAACTTGGTTACCCTGTCCTGTTTTTCAAACTTTAACTCATTTCCACCCTGTCTCTGTGTCTAAGCTGGGGGGGGGGGGGGGGCTGTTGAAACAAAAGTCTTACAAAATAAAGGGGTCTCTGAATCTGTTCTTCCTACCTTGCTGAAAGAAAAGCTACTTCCCGAAAGATCTACTATATTTCCCTGGAAATCCTTCTTCCCCTGGTGTGAGCACAAGCAATTTGATCCCTGAGATTATTCTGTGCCTTGGGTGCTGGCCTACCTACTATCGGGTCTTGACCAGAACTTTGTCATAAAGGCTAAGTTCACCTTTTTTTATTCGAAAATACAACTCCCCTATGTACCAATATACCAAAAAACAAAAGCTTTCTTTGGTTTTGAAAACAAAGCCTTATGTTAGCCCTTGCTGTATTTCGACTTAGAGAAACCAGTAAGACACAGGAAGGAGTTTACCAGCTGAGCTAATCATCACACACCCTTCACCCATCAACTATGTTTGCACAATTTCTCTCCACATGTGCATTAGCCTGGCTTCCCCAGCGCCCCTGGAACTGAAACATAGAAAATGTAATAAGGTAAAAAACAGCAAAGGTTATACTCACAAACATACGTGGTATATAGGCATATCAAAACAGCAACACCAGACGGTTGCCTTGGAATTCAGAGTGGGGACCAGAGGACCATACGGTATTGTAAGGTGGCTTATGCGTTTCGAGGGAGGACCCTCTTCCTCAGAGCCAAAGCAATAAATTACCAGCCTCCTCTAACATCTATATATATATAATGTGTGTGAGTGTGTACACCTAAGAGGAAGCCCACATGATGGCACGATGATCCGAAGTGACGTGGATAGGACCGGAAGTGGCGGGTGGAACGCAAATCCACCCGCACTTCTGCATTATAATGATATAGCGTGCGTTCCACATGGGCTAGCATGCTATAGATGCCGCTGTGTCCCCCTTGGCTGCAGCTCTGGGGAGAGACAGAGCACGCTGCACCAGAGCTTGGGAATACTTGGCATTGGGCCCAATATGGAATGGTGTAGGATGGATATGCCAGAAAGTGTTTGCATCTCTCCACAGCAAACAGGTCGGATTGATCTATGTATCTTTTTATACATTATATGATATGACTTGATTAGTACTTCTATTATTATTAATCTAAAGCAGTACAGTCTGTGATCTGGCTATTGACAGTATGATATGATGAAATGTTATCGTATGCAATTTCAATGTTAATATGGGTGACCCAAATGCCCACGAATGGGCCACACCCCCTCCCTGATCACTGAGGAGGGGATTTGTGCAAATGGGTGTGGCAAGACTTGTCATCATGTGGGCATCCTCTTCGGTGTACACACATATATATAGATGTTAAAGGAGGCTGGTCATTTATTGCAGTATTTTTCAACTCCAGTCCTCAAGGCACACCAACAGGTCATGTTTTCAGGATTTCCCTCAGATGCAACAGCTGTGATAATTACTAAGGCAGTGAAACTGATCAAATCACCTGTGCAAACTCATGGAAATCCTGAAAACATGACCTGTTGGTGTGCCTTGAGGACTGGAGTTGAAAAACACTGATTTGTTGCTTTGGCTCTGAGGAAGAGGGTCCTCCCTCGAAAAACGTAAGCCATCTTGCAATACCGTCTGGTTCCTTTCTCTGAATTCCAAGGAAACTGTCTGGTGTTGCTGTTGTTTTGATATGCTTATATACAATGTATGTTTGTGAGTATAACCTTTGCTGTTTTTTACCTTATTAAATTATGTTTGGTAATGCACTAGGCCAGTGCGCCCTCCTTTCTTTTCTATGTTTCAGTTCCAAAGACACCTATTGTTCTGAGGAGGGCAGCAAGGCCATTACCATTCCATATTAAGGGGTTGTCTGCACCACATTGCTTTAGGCTGAGCACCCGAGCGCAGGAGAATTGTGTTTTTGTTCCCCAGCACCCCTCCAGACGGGGCTCAGTCCGCATGCTAAACTCCCTGGGGCTGCATGCAGCCCACGGGACACCCCTGATGTAGTGCAAGGGCCTGCCTTATTGTAAAAAGAGTAATTGGATAGATGGTGTGTCTAAAGGAGATGGTAAATCTAAAGGAGATTGTACAATCAGATTGTATAATGTGTGGCCACATTTATACACCTAAAATTACCTAGTTGCGCTTTCAGTGCCACTGATTGTTAACGGCACACCAAACACATTTTGCCACATGAAAAAATGGGTGACAAACATAACAAAACACGCAGTAGAAAACGTGCAACTCAGACCATGCTAAGATATCCCATGAGCTACTTTGCCACATGTAGAGCAGCACATTGAAATCAATATGCTGCCCTAAGTGTGTCACTGGATACACGAGCCAAAAAACATGTGCTCCCATTACTCTAGGTGTGAATGGGGCCTCAAAGTGAAATTAGTGCATTTACACAACAATGAGGCTCCATTCACATCTGTGTGTTTTCAAACGCATGGCAAACTGCACAGAAAAATGCAAGCTTTACCATGCATTTCAGAACTGCTGCAAATGTGCATCGTGTTTGTGTTGTCATGTTAAAGGCTCCCCAAGTGCAGGAAACATATCAAAAACTGCGGTAACGCGCCATGCTCCGCTCCAACAAAAAAGGTTCTGGAATGTCTCTGGGGCGACTGTCTCGTGTAGGGCAGCCTATTCAAGTGAATGAGCTGCCCCTATGTGTGAGGAGTTAAAATGCTCCAAATCACTCAGAAAAAAAAAAACGCATGCAGGAATGTGAGTTTTTGCTACATGGAGATGTGAATGAGGCCTGATAACTCTGGGTGTTGAGTGTCTCTGTCCACTCCCTCCTATGTATGGACATACACTATGCAATCTGATTTTACAAATTCCTTTAGATTTACCAAAACTATGGGATAGGAGGACCCAACTGACTAATGCATTCAATTTGTATCAAATCCGGCAGGCCTAAATGGAAATCTAAAGGCGATTTGTACAATCAGATTGTATAGAAAGTGGGTGGAAGGTCGTATTGCAATGAGGGGGGGTGAACACACCCTATCATGCCCTCTTCTGTGATACAACAAGGAAGTGAGGGCTTCTGGGAGGTGACCTACAGGAAGTGAATGCTGAAATAAACTGACAAAATTTTAAACCTCCCGTGGATAAGGTAGGTGGGAGAAAATCACATTGCGTCGGAAAACACTTGTATTTATTATGAAGAGTGTATCTGCCTGAAAAGATGAACTTATCCTTTAAACACTCTGGGGGCTGGTTCACACCATGAATCGCACAGGAATGCGCTTTTGCGTTTCTGTGCAATCCACATGCGATCCAGGTGCAGTGCCATTTCAGCCCATTCATTTGAATGGGCTGAAATAGCGCTGGACCGCACCAAAAGTATAAAACGTATAGCAACTGGTACAGTGCATTGGGTTGGCAACCTGTTTGTGGGGTCATTAAGTTAACATTGATCACAACAGCGGTGAGTTTTGAACGCAGTGAGGGAAATGAGCATGGAACACGGGTTTCCCGCACATCTTTCGAGGGTGAACTAGCCCTGAAAGGACAGGTTTCAGCCTTGTCCATTTTTTTTTTTTTTTTTTTTAATCAAAGACCTCTGGTTTTGCGTAGCAAAAACTCTTATTCAAGGTGTATCTGCCCCTCTTGCAGCACCCTCTGCTTCCTTGAGATCTCAGTTGGTTCTCTGGCCTGAAGAAACCCATCTGGGATATTCCTTTCTGTCAGATGTGTCTGAGTTGGTAGCTCCCCCTCCCAAGGAGCCGTTCCTCATCCTTCACAATGACAACGTGGTCTTACTCCCCAAATCATCCTTTCTTCTGAAGGTGGTATCAATATTCCATTTCAATAAGGACATAATTCGGCCATCCTTATGCCTTGCTCCAAAGCAACCAAAGAAAATTTCTCTTCAATCCCTGGAAATGGTGAGAGCTATTAGAGTCTACCTCAAAGCAACAAAATCCTGTGTCCTGTCCTCAGGACCTCATAAGGGACACCATGCATTCAATTCCACAAGAAATCTTCTTGCCAAAGCTTACACTCTCAAGGACAAAATCTTCTGCACTTTTACGTGTCCATTCCACCAGATTAATGAGAATTTCCTGGGCTTTTCGGTGCAAGGACTCTGTAGCCCAACTTTGTAAGGACTAGTGTCCCCATTCAAAGATTTCCTTTCTATTCCTCTTATGAGGACAACCCAACATTTTGGATTTCGCTTTCACTCTTGGCGATGACGGTAATCAAGACAAATCGTTACATAGTTAATCTGGTTGAAAAAAGTCCACCCAGTTCAACCAACATAGAAAAAAAAACACACACAAATAGAAATCCTCCATATATACAATCCTATACCCACAGTTGATCCAGAGCAAGGCAAAAAAAAACCAATAAAGCATGATCCAATTTGTTCCAGACGCGGGGGCATTCAGATATTGTTACAGCCGATGTCACCTCCCTTTACACGGTGATTCCACATCAATGCGGGATACAGGCAGTCAAATATTATCTAGACCAAGACCCCTCATTAGGGGTTGACCAAAGAAAATTTATCATTGAACTGCTTAATTTTGCTACTAAGAGGAACTACTTCTGGTATAGGGGGGAGTTCTTCTTACAGAATAGAGGCGTGGCTATGGGGGCAAAATTTGCCCCCAGCCTCGCAAATCTGTTTATGGCCAAGTGGGAGGAGGACGTCATCTATACCAATAGACGGCCAGAAGTGACCCTATGGGCACGATATATAGATGACGTCCTCCTCCTATGGGAGGGCAAACGAGAGTCCTTGGATGCCTACATGGTTTTGTTGAACACCAATAGTATGGGTATAAGATTCAACTATGAGGCTAGTCAAGAAACTATCCATTTTTTGGATCTCACTATTAGTATAGAGAATGGAACAATCATAACGTCAACTTTTTTCAAGTCAACAGACCGAAATTCCTTTATCCTTAAGGATAGCTGCCATCATCGATCATGGCTTGACTCAGTCCCCAAGAGTCAATATATGCGTCTCAGAAGGAACTGCAGTGGGGTGGAGGCCTTTGACTCACAGGCCTCCATACTCACTGATAGGTTCCTTCAAAAGGGATATCAACAAAAAGACTTATCAGAAATAATTACGAAAGTAAGGAATATGGATAGGGAGTCCTTACTAGTGAATCGCTTGAGGCCTGGGGGAGAGGGACATAATGTGAACCCCAAGAAGGATTTTAGTGCCCCCTTTATTACCACATATTCACAACAACATTATCAAATAAAAAAGCTTATCAAAAGACACTGGCATGTCATTAAAAATGATCACATACTGGGCCCAATCTTACCAGAGCAACCACAGGTGATTTATAGGGGAGTTCCCAACCTCAGAAGTAGAATAGCCATCAATGTATGTGACCCACCAAGCCAAAAACGAATGTTTTTTCAGAACTTTGTGGGTTTTTATAAATGTAACAGATGTTCAGTTAGCCCTATAAATGCCATCACAAATAGAAAGACTACTCAATTCTCTTCCAATAGTAATTCCAAATCCTTCAATATCAAATCTTTTATAACATATTCCACGAAAAATGTTGTTTACCTTTTGACATGTCCCTGCGGATTACATTATGTGGGTAGGACCACAAGGCCCTTGTCTGTGCGCCTTAATGGCCTTGGGAATATTAGAAGGGGTTTCAGGGGACACCCAGTATCGCGACATTACAGAGATAAGCATAGTAGGGACCCCAAAGGGACCCAATTTCTGGCAATAGACAAATTAAAACTACATTGGAGAGGTTGCTCCAGGGTTAGGGAAATTTCTAAGTTAGAAATGTTGTGGATCTACAAGTTTAATAGTCTCAAACCCTGGGGTTTGAACGTAGACATTGAGATCAATGCTTTCATTAATAATGCCTGATTCTGATAGTGACATGAACAGATAGCCTATGTATTATATTATTTTATTATGCTGTTTACAATTTTTTTTATAATTTTAAATTGTTACTTAGAATTAATGTTTATTATTTGTATATCAAACTGAGAATCGCTTCACTCACTATTCATATATCTAATATATATAATAGAATACTATAAAGTAAATTCCATTTATGGTTTTCAACAATCATCGGTGATAACATTAATAAGGAATTAATCCTATATATATCAGAGTAATAAGAATAACAACCCTCTTTATAATCTATTGTCTCTAAGTCGGAAGTGAGGCTTGGTTCGTTGTTCCAGTCTATTATATCCTGAACAGCGATATAGAGGCTTGGTCTCATTTTAGCCTATTAGTAAGATCAGCGATAGTGATATAGAGGCCTGGTTTCATTTTACCTATTGGTATGACTAGTGAGTGAAAATGAGGCTTGGTTGTAATAGCATAGCTTAAATGCGACGTGTCAGTGCGTCGCCCGTGCCCTTTGACAACGTCATTTGTGACGAAACATGTCGGGCGGTCGGACGCATTGACATAGTCGCCCCACGTGTCCCGGAAGCACGGGCGTACGGAGTAGCCGGCTTTTTTAATATTCCATGCGCATATTATCCCTGTCAAATGTGAGTAGCCTTTCGGCTTTTTGCTTTTAATGGAAATTTTAATAAACAGTATTACGCTATTTGGGCTCCTTCTTTGTTTCATATGCCACGGAGGTGTCTGTTCATCTAAAGAGGAGTCGGAAGGTGTAGGCTGACAGATGCTAAGCGCCAAGGGGATTCCGTTCACTTAATATAGATGATAGTCCATCTTATGGGAGTCTGAACTTTAAGCTTGCAGAGGCTATCTGCTGGTGTTTCCTGTTTGCCTAGAGATAGGTAAACAATGGCGTTTTGGTAAGAGTACCTGATTTAAACAGTGATTGGTGTCACCACATTTACCTACCTTTTGCACCTGGTGGAGGAAGCCTTCTTTCTAGCAATTGCACCTGTTTTTGGAATTTATATTTGGACTTAAATAAATATACGATTATATTTTTTTAAATTGTTTTATGTATTTGGTTTATGGGAAATTTTCTCTATATGTTAATTAATCTTTTCTGTCACTTTTGGATTTTGTTTTTATCACACAATTTACGTTTTTCAAATAATTTGTAATTTATGATTTGTTGCGCAATTCTTTTTATTTTTATTGCATTCAGATATTCCCTGGATCAACTTTGCTTATAAATGTTAGTATCCAGTTATATTATGTGCATTTATGAAAGAATCCAGGTCTTTTTTTAAAAAATCTGCTGTGCCGGCCAGAACCACCTCTGTAGGGAGTCTATTCCACATGTTCACAGCTCTTACTGTGAATAAACCTTTCTGTATTTTGGATAATAAATATTGTCCTCCAGATGTAAAGAGTGCCCCCTTCTGTGATGACCTTAAGGTAATTCTATGAGTTCACCTTATGGACCACTTATGTATTTATAAATGTTGATCATACACACCCCCCCCCCCCCTTAATCTCCTCTTCTCAAAAGGCAATAAATTCAGTTCAGCTAATTTTTCCTCGTAGCTGAGCCCCTCCATGCCTCTTATCAGTTTGGTTGCTCTTCTCTGCACTCTCGAATTCCCCAATATTGTTTTTGTGAATTGGTGCCCAAAACTGAACTGCACATTCTAGATGAGGTCTAAGGCCTGATTCACACCTATGCATTTTTAGTGCTTTTTGCATTTCACAGATTTGCACTATAGAACGTGTTCCATAGGAAACCAAGTTAAATGGACTATGATGGATTTGTAAGGGGTAAAATAATGTCTCTTTCTGGAGTCCATACCTCTTTTAACACAAGGAAAGATCTTTGCTTTGGAAACTATAGCATGGCATTGCATGCTATTATTAAAGCAGAGTTCCACCCAAAAGTGGAACTTCCACTTTAACCGCTTGCCGACGGCTGATCGGCAATTGACGGCGACAATGTGGCTCTGTAACGCGAATCGCCGTCATACGACGGCGGGCGCGATACAGAGCCGCTGTGAGCGCGCGCTCACTGTGTTCGGGGGGGCCAGGGAGCGGGTGCGGCGGCTTCGATTGCCGCCGGCCACCCGCGATGCCCCCCCCAGAGTGAAGGAGCGGAGGTCCGTGTAAGTAAACACAGACCTCCGCTCTGTGTGAGGGGGAAGGGCTGTGATCACAGCCTTCCTGTACGTGAAGGCTGTGACCACTTCCCTTCCCCAGCTAGGCAAGCCCCCATACAGTTAGAACACGCTCAGGGAACATAGTTAACCCTTAGCGCGCCCCCTGCAGGTTAACCCCTTCACTGCCAATGGCATTTACACAGTAATCAGTGCATTTTTATAGCACTGATCGCTGTATAAATGCCAATGGTCCCAAAAAAGTGTCAAAATGTTCCGACCTGTCCGCTGAAATATCGCAGTACCGCTAAAAATCGCAGATCGCCGCCATTACTAGTAAAAAATAAAAAAAAAATAAAAACCCCAAAAATGAATTCTCATCATCCGTAAACGCGACCACTTTTGTGCAAACCAATCAAACGCCGATAGCGAATTTTTTTATCGCAAATATGAGGAAGAATATAAATCGGCCAAAAACGGTGAAAAAAAATGTTTTTTTTTATATTTTTTTTTTGGATTTGTATTTTAGCAAAAAGTAAGAAATTTGGGTTTTTTTGCAAAATTGTCGCTCTTTTGTTTATAGCGGCGATCAGAAATGACGCAGAGGTGATCAGATACCACCAAAAGAAAGCTCTATTTGTGGGAAAAAAAGGACGCAAATTTTGTTTGGGTACAACGTCGCACGACCGCGCAATTGTCAGTTAAAACGACGCAGCGCCGAATCGCAAAAAGTGCTCCGGTCCTAAAGCTGGAAATACTTCCGGGGCTGAAGTGGTTAAGCAGTCCTTGCCCCCATTACATGCCACATTTGGCATTCATTTTTTTTTGAGGGGGGAGTGGGTACCTAGTTTTTACAGGTACCCAGCTCCCACTTGGCCACCTAGGCGACTCCCTCCCTCCCTGCAATCTCCTGGGACACGTCACAAGTCCCTGAAGATTGCCTGGCCACTGAGAACGCGCAGCACTACTCGCGCATGCCCAGTGAGCACCTGGTTGTGAAGCCGCAAGCTGTCACAGCCGGGTGCCCCCACTTGCAATGACAGCGCTACGGAGAGGAGAGGGAGAGGAGCGAGGCTTCGGATAACCATATCCCTAGACCATGGGACAAGTGAGTTAAGCCTATGATCTACCAAAACACCCAAATCCTTCTCCACCATTGACTCCTCCTAGTATGTATGATGCATGCATATTTTTAGCACCCGTGTTTTCAACATTAAACCTCATTTGCCACACAGTTGTCCAATTAAACAGTGCATTGAGGTCAGCTTGTAAATTGGAGACATCCTGTAAGGACTTTATTCTACTGCAGAACTTGGTGTCATCTGCAAGGACTGAAATGGTACTTTTAATTCCAAATCTATAGATGGAAGGCTGTGCTAGGTTGAATTAGAGAATAAATCCGAAACAGCAGATAATACAAATTATATAAACCAATAAATAAAATTATGAAAATATAAATATCTGAAAAAGTCTTATGATAACACAATACCCAGCTTTTGGATAGTGGATAATCAAATCACATAAATAAAAAATAAAATAAATGTTCCCAAGGAAAATGGTAATGTTGGGTATTGTCTCCCAATTACAGAATCATATAGATAGTGTCCACCAACGTGCAGATAGTACATAAGCGTCTATATTGACAAAATGGCAAGCCATGGATAAAGGTGCTCAGATCACAAGGATGAAGACATCCAGTGCGCCACTATGAATGTGTAAATCCACCACCAATTGTAGGGAGGCTTACCAGATAGACATATAGCAGGCATGTAGCTATAATCCAGCTCGGAGTCTGGACTTGGTTAATCAATCTCCTCACAGGCAGTGGTAGATCACCTCTGCAGACTGCCACGGACCATTAGTATGTATCTCCCAAACAATCATCCAGGCACCAAACAAAGAGAAGGAAACTCTATAGTGTAATACCGTCTGAACTGTTTATTTGAATCATTAAAATCCTACTTACATGGAAAAGTTAAAATGAAAGCGAAACTGGCCGGTGTCCGTATCACGGATAATAAGTAGAGCTCACGCTGACGTCACCACGAGTCTCCACCTCCTCATTAACATGGATGGCCAATAACAATGATTATGGCCTCTTTTCACACGAGCGGCTGTTCTGACGTTGCTAAATGCAAGCCAGATACCAGACTCCAAAGCACAATGATTACTTGCATTTGTACATTCCGATTAGCCACAATTACGTTTGTTTACAGTTACTGCAGCTACAGTGGAAACATTCTTGACATTTCTGAAGTGCTTCCTATTGATTTTCTATGCTTGTTGCTGCTGCTATCCGTAGGTGACACAGTGCACTGCTTTTACCTGCAGATAGCTGCATTACATCGTTCCTGGACGCATTCCAATCAATTTTTTTTTCTTCTAATCGTTCGAAATAGTCTGTAACAAAACTGTTGCTAAATGCAGTGTGTAAATGGGGCCATAGGAAAGCATTGTCACAGTATAGCTGCGGTAGATAAGTTCATCTATCCCCAGCTAAAAGCTAGATTCTATCCGTCCGTGTGAAAGGGGCCTAACTTTGTAGTACCCACACCCATATGCAATTCCACCCATAATGCTATAGCCTCAACACACTCAGAAACAACAACAAGCCTCGCCATGGTCAACCAAAAAGAGGTTAAGTGTATAGGCTCAGCATCATATCCAGAGGTTGTATTTGGCAAATAGATGTATGAGTGCTGCCAGCATTGCTGCAGAGGTTGAAGGGGTGGGGGGGGGTCAGCCTGTCAGTGCTCAGACCATACATCGCACACTGCATCAAACTGGTCTGCATGGCTGTCGTCCCAGAAGCAAGCCTCTTCTAAAGATGATGCACAAGAAAGTCTGCAAACAGTTTGCTGAAGACAAGCAGACTAAGGACATGGATTACTGGAACCATGTCCTGTGATCTGATGAGACCAAGATAAACTTATTTGGTTCAGATGGTGTCAAGCGTGTGTGGTGACAACCTGGTGAGGAGTACAAAGACAAGTGTGTCTTGCCTACAGTCAAGCATGGTGGTGGGAGAGTCATGGTCTGGGGCTGCATGAGTGCTGCCGGCACTGGGGAGCTACAGTTCATTGAGGGAACCATGAATGCCAACATGTACTGTGACATACTGAAGCAGAGCATGATCCCCTCCCTTTGGAGACTGGGCCGCAGGGCAGTATTCCAACATAACGACCCTAAACACACCTCCAAGACGAGCACTGCCTTGTTAAAGAAGCTGAGGGTAAAGGTGATGGACTGTCCAAGCATGTCTCCAAACCTAAACCCTATTGAGCATCTGTGGGGCATCCTTAATCGGAAGGTAGAGGAGCGCAAGGTCTCTAACATCCACCAGCTCCGTGACGTCGTCATGGAGGAGTGGAAGAGGACCACAGTGGCAACCTGTGAAGCTCTGGTGAACTCCATGCACAAGAGGGTTAAGGCAGTGCTGAAAAGTAAAGGTGGCCACACAAAATATTGACACTTTGGGCCCAATTTGGAAATTTTCACTTAGGGGTGTACTCACTTTTGTTGCCAGTGGTTTAGACATAATGGCTGTGTGTTGCGTTACTTTGAGGGGACAGCAAATTTACACTCTTAGGCCTCTTGCACATGATACTCCTGTTTGAGCATCTACTTTTTCAGCGTTCTTTTTTTCGGTATGTATTTGCGCATATTTTCGAGTATATGCGTTTGCACATATTTGTGCACAAATTTATTCACACGATCACACTATGTTATGGCCAGTTGCACGCAAATACGTGCATATGCATGTATTGGCACGCATGAGGCGTAAATCACTGACCAAAAATGCACATTTTTCTATTTTTTTTTTTTTTACTGAAGAATACACTGCGCTTGTTTACGCACCCGTGTACATAGGCACATTACAATTAATGGGCTGTATTTTAGCTCAGTAAAAAAATAAGCTGTACTGAGCATTTTTAAGCTGCAGTGTGCAAGAGGCCTTATACAAGCTGTACACTCACTACTTTACATTGTAGCAAAGTGTAATGTCTTCAATGTTGTCACATGAAAAGATATAATAAAATATTTACAAAAATGTGAGGGGTGTACTCACTTTTGTGAGATACTGTAGGTTGTACCCCAATGAAAAGTCAGCCCAGTGCTCTAGAACAGTGGTTCTCAACCCTGTCCTCAAGTACCCCCAACAGGCCATGTTTGCAGGTTTTCCTTTATCTTGCACACAGGTGCTTTAAATCAGAATCAATGGATTGGTATTTTGGAAAGCTATTTTATCTAAGAGAAAATCCCAAAACCGGGTCTTGTTGGGGATACCTGAGGACAGGGTTGAGAACCACTGCTCTAGAAACCCAAATCCTTCCCTCTTACACCAGGTCTATAGCCATGTATTCAGTTCTCTAATCTCCCCCTGCCTTTCCTGCGTTGCGCATGGCACAGGCAATATTCAGGGAATATCTCCTTGGAGGTCTTTCCCTTCAACTTGCAGCATAGTTCTTTAAATTCTTAACCTCTTACCTACTGAGCACTTTCACCCTCTTCCTGCCCAGGTCAAATTTCAGCTGCTTTCACACTTTAACTGACAATTGCACGGTCATGCAACACTGTACCAAAATGCACATTTTGTCATTTTCTTGAGACAGACAGAGCTTTCTTTTGGTGGTATTTAATCACCACTGGATTATTTTTTGCTAAACAAATGAAAATACTTTGAAGCTTTTGGGAAAAAAAACAAAAAATTTTTTTCATAGCTTTCTGTTATAAAATTTTGTAAATAAGTGATTTTTCTCCTTCAAGGATGTGCGCTGATGAGGCTACACTGTTAGGCTGCAATAATGGGCACTTATGAAGAGGCACTGATGGGGCTGCACTGATGAGCAATGCCCTGATTATAATATGATAGATATGATATATATATAGTGTAAATGTCTGTTGTCCCAGGAAAGCTGGTTATTGGCTTTTCTTTCGTCACACAGTGACCACAGTGAGGAAAGGAAATTCCGATAATTGCCATTTGTTTACATAAGATCAGCTGTGATTGGGCACAGCTAATAACATGGTAAAGAGCCAATGTCATTCACCCTGCTCGATGATGCGCTGTGTCCAAAGGAAAATGGCTCACCACCAATCACTGCGCTGCGTGCCGCATGGCCGCAATGACATGATATGACGTAGGAGGAGAGGCTCCTAACCAGTTCCCGCCCAGCCTGTAGTAGATTAATGGCTAGGCGGGAACTGGTTAAGGAGCCTCCACCTTCCATGCCTTCTGTCATTGGTTCCATCATGGAGAGGGTAAATCTCCCCAACTGGGGCAAAGACAGAGTGAAACTTGACAGGTGTTCTAATCCCTCCCCACTATTTCCTTTAGTTATACTTTATACTTATTTGCTGGTATCTGTAATGGACCTGTTTGTCTCTGCTACTTTCTGCTATAATGCACAGAAATCTACTATCAGCTCCATCCAGCTGCTGACTCTTGGTGCTCTAAAGCAGCAGCAGTTATCTGGATTAGTCCCTATGAATTACTATACCTAGACAGGTTGTACCTGGACCCCTGTGGAGGAACAGAGAAGGCCCATAAACTGTTTCTTGCACTGGATCCTGTGTGTGGTACTCCATTTGGCAGGTGATTGCATCCAGAGAGTTAGCTGGTGGGGTGCTGTAATTTTCTGCGGCAAAGCTCAGGTCCCTAAAGACCCTGCAGGGTAGCCTGACCAGGATTTGGTGAAGATTAAGCCATTTGTTGCACTGCTGTGTTTTACGAAAGTTGCCTCTTTTGTGGAGAGTCCCTTGTGCTGGTTCCCTGCCTTTGGGCTGTGGGGTGTGCCTGAGAGCTCCATGGGTCTAGGCTGGCTAGTCCCACTAGAGGACCCCATTGTGTTTCTGGGATGCAGGGGGACTGCTGGATAGTGCACAAGCAGGGCCCCCTATGTGCGTGCACACTTGGCTTGGCTGAGACACTGTGCAGGTGCGGCCAATCCTCCTGCGCTACTGCACAGACTGGAGGTCACACTGCGTATGGGGCAAAAGGGACATTTTGATAATCTGTTTTTTTCTGGATGCCAACTGAGTTGGACACACCCTTGGCAGCTCCATGGTTTCATCAAAAGCCACAGCATGACCAGGGGATACCCTTCCCTTATTTATCCAGTACAGTGAGTTATCAAGACCCAGAAGCCAGCCATCCAAAGCGGTTAGCGGGCAGGTGGGGAGCTCCGGAATGCCGCATAAAAGAAGTATAGTTCCGCTGTGAATCTGCGGGTCACACAGAGAAAGGAGCACAAGAACGGATTAATGTAATAGTCACATATAGTGGGAAGATGAAGGGGTAATGATCACATATGGAGGATAATGGAAATGACTGGGTTAATATACAGGTAACATGAGACAGCATTGGAGCTAGCATATGTAGGCAGTTCTTAAACGGCACAGGCTAAATAAAGAACCACTGGTTTGCTGTTCAAAAACATACAGCAGTAGATAGGTGCTGTGGGAGATTAGCTCGTGGGGATCACTTTTCAGGATTGCAGCATGGATGTCAGTCCCTTTAAAGTCTGGCAGCTTGCCAGGTTTATTTTTTTACAGGTTTGCAAGATCAAAACAGAAAAAAAAACACCGGCGTCTGGCGCTACACTAAACAAAGAGGTTCCTCTCTATACAGTGTGGGGCTGTCCCCAAAACCCACAAAACATAAACACATTGCAAACCTTGTTCTTGGAGTCCAAATTAGCACACAGAGCTCTCTCAGTTTTCTCCCTCTGAGATCCAGGATCAAGCTCTAGTGAAATCTCTTCCTGATCATTAAATGTAGGTGGAGAGGGGTTTGAGTGAACCAGAAAGTCCGGGCAGTACCAGTTCTGTCACGGCGGCAGAACTGGACTAACGGACTCCCGCTAGTCGCCTCAAAATGATTGCATGCAAGGAGACAAGTATCGCCCGTCCATTGTCACGCCTCGCGTAACGTCACAGTGGTTAGAGTATCTTTTTCCTTGGCATGGGCCATCCAACACGCCATTTTATCTGTGGGGGTTTGGGGAAAGTGCATAACTAAAAAACTTGGGGCTCCCAAGTCAGATTCCTTAGCTAGGCAGCGCTTTCAGGACTTTCGTGAAGCATTATATACACATCTGTGTGAATAGCTTGGGAGATTGTGACAACTCTATTTCATGGAACTCGGTGCACTTGAGGTGGATGCTGTGGTTGAAATGTTGGCCAGTAGAGTTCCCTTGCAAGAAAGAGCTGGAGCGCGTATGCCTTTCAAGAAAGAATGCCTCTTTGGCAATGTCTAGGATTCATTATCCAGCAGATCATGAGAATTAAGAGCACTCAATTACTTCTAAAAAGCAGCAGGAGCCTTCTTCATCCAGGACCAAAAGGAGTTCCTTTCAGAACTCAGGAGTAGAGTTGAGCGAACCTCTGGAAGTTCGGGTTCTGCTGGTCCGTCCGAACTTCGGGACAAAGTCCGGGTCCGGGTCCGGACGGAACCCGAACGATCGCACGTTCCTTGAGGAAAACCAGGACCTACTTCTTCCGAGGACGACGAAAAATCTTCATTAACTCACGAGAATTAAGAGTACTAGACGACCTATTACTTAGGATCTGTAACGGTTTCTCCGTAAGAAAGAACTTTCCGTATGCGCGAGGTCGAGAAAGAACGTTCCCTTGAGATGACCGGTTGTAAAGTTGGTGTCGTAGGTGGAGTTCACGTGGCTCAAGGTACTTTATCTCAACAGTGTTAGAGGGTTCGATAAGTGTGTCTACACATATATTACGAAGTGCTTTCAGGACTTTCGCGACGGATCGATTCCTTAGACTGAACCCTCGGG
>BLSH010316379.1:550932-563241 GCA_018402905.1 Glandirana rugosa | reverse complement strand
AAAAAAAAAAAAAAAAAAAAAAAAAAAAGAAAATATTACTGTTGGTGTACCCCTTGAAGAGCTTCCTGTCTCACTGGACACAATGAAGGAAAATTTCCCTAATATGTACAGAGATTGAAATAAAAACCAGACAGGTGTTAAAACATGTCAGGATCTTTTGCTATTGCTGTAACTATATGGATATTTTCCTTTAGTTTCTGTTTTGGCTGGATATTCCCATTAAATATGTGAAGCAGACATTTATTTTTCAGTATGTTTGACATCATATCTCACTATGTGCAATTTTCTTAAGCAAATCAGTCTGTTGAAAAATTTCTTACCTGGAGGTCCTGCCCATAACATCATCACTTCCTGTAACACGCTGACCATCCATAAACCACGATCTTCTAATTTGCAGCGTTGTGCTCTCCTTCAGGTCGCTACTGGGCTGCCGAAGGTCTATCAAAATGACAAACTGAGGGATGCACATTGCAGGCTGACAACATTGCTGCTAATTGCAAGGCAGTGGCCTTGTGTTGTCAGCATGCTACAGGAAGTGCTGTTACTGGCAGGATTTCTAGGTAAGAAAACTAACAATTCTACAGAAACTCTATACAGCTGGACATAATACCAAACATATATGCCCAGCTGTATACACTTTACAAAACAGCAATGACAGCAACCCACATTAGAACTGCAGCAGCTGTACACAGATAAAACTGCAAATTTTGAAAAACAATGGTATTAGCAGCAATACAGTATTAGTAAGCATACTTCAGAAGTCTCCTATATCTGCTCCCATTAGCACCCTCTGCTGGACGCTCAAGTAATGGCGGTGATTTAATTTTACAGCTGAGACACACAACAGTACACTGTGCACACCTCACTGCCCCACAAGCGTTATCAGTGACTGGCAGGCGTGTATAGAGAGGAATCTGCTGCCAAATCCATGCAGCCAAGAGTGGGAGCCAAGGCTGTGTCTGGCACCTGCCTGCCAGTTACACTCAACACCTCCAATCTCCCGACTAGAACTAAGCTGTGAGCCCTGCCCTAGGAAAGTGGCTGTCACTTTGGATCCAGAGCTAACCTTGTTCCTGCTCCTTCATCTTCTTCTTTTCCAGCTTCTTCTCCTTCACATTACGCAGGTTGGCTTTTCCTATTCCTCCCGCCTGGCGGATGGACTCCAGCAGTGATGCCCTGCCATCCGATGGTTTGACCACTTCACTTGGTGCTCCCTGAACCGCAGCTAGTGCAAGAGAACAGAAAGGATTTATAGCAGGCAGCTAAAGTATCCTCAGTATGAACGCAACCAATTAGGTCACCAAGAATGGGGATTTTTGCAAAAATCCTAGTGAGGGCATAGACTGTCTGATCAGCAAATATACATACAACTGCTTCTGCAGTGTGCACATGACGGGCTCGGGCTCTATTTGAAGTCTCCTTCCCCTTACCTGCATTTCCATTCTCGCTTTCTGCTCCTGTGTGCGCAGGCGTTGCACTGATCGGCTGCATGGGTGGTGGCGCAGGTGGTGACAAAGAAGGTGGAGCAGGTGGTGGAGGGGGAGGCGGCGGAGGAGGTGGTGGCGGCGGCGGTGGGAGGAGATGTCCATCTTGAGGATCTGTAAAAAATTTAGAATGAGAACAATAATTTTGCTGCTCTTCTCCTTTCCTCCACTCTTAACAGAAAGCAAGATGCCGTTTGAAGCTTATCAAAACCCATGAACAAAAATATATATTGCAGCTTACCTGTACGTAGATGTTCTGGCTGCATACGACTTTTGTTTGTTTTTTTTCATTTTGTTCCTTTAATTTTCACCTGGTGATCCTGTCCGTAACACTTTCTGTCCTAGGGGGACAATGCAAACTCACCGTACTTTATCTATGGAGGAGGAGCAGCACTGTCACCCTAGGACAAGACTACAAAAAATGCCCCCTTTACTCTTATCCATAATGCAGAGAGAATGTGTTCTGTAGTCCAAAGAAAGGGCTTAAAACAATGTAAATTATAAAAAAAAGTGTAGCACCTAAACAGTCAATGTGTAATGTACAGACCACAGTGTACCCACTGCAGCTGCCTGGAATATGTAACATGCAGCACTTGTAGAGAGTGAAGCAGTTTTCATAACAGAGTGCAGCTTTCTGGAGTATGTAACATACAACACAGTGTACAGAGGGGCATGTGGAGTGGTTATCAAGAAGGTTGTCCACAGGGTTGCCATCAAGTTCCCAGGTCTGCACACCTGCTGTACCCATGATGAAGGGGCTCCCAGCATCTCTGCTGGGACTGTATTTTATATTATGGAGAATGTAAAAGAGTTGAAACACACAAAAGGTGGGTAGGAACATTTTTGTTATAGCAGCAGTAACAAGACACCAAGAAATGCTAAACTCAAGCGATATAGGTAACCAGGGAGGCACTCAGCCTTCTAGGCTCAATCTAAAACTTAGATCTTAGTTTAGGGTGGAATAGCACTTTATCACAGTACACAGCAGTATAGAAATGTAGTATATTCTCCCATACCTGTCTTGGAAGGTTCTACAACCTCGGTGCTGAAGGTTGGAAGCTCGGGGATAGGACCTCCTGGAGCTGATGGCGCAATTCCAGGGCCAAGGTCAGCACTATACATAAGGTCATCAGCCACTCCTGGTAGGTCTGGCAAGTAATATGGGACATCAATCTCTGGGACTTGGCCCAGGTCTGGGACATAGAAGTAATTCTCTGCTGTCTATGAACAAAGCAACAAGAAGTATGTTTTACATACAACAATATTCATACAATACTCACCTGCATATTGTATACTTATTATTATACAGGATTTAAAAAGTGCTAACACAGTTTGTGCAACTTTCTACAAAATAAAGGGAGACCATACATTCAATTCAATACAAGAGGGTTCAGAGGGTCCTGTTCATAAGAGCTTACAACCAAAAAGGGAGGGCAAGTGATACAAAAGGTAATAAGGTATAAACTAGACTTACCTGTCGCTCTAATTGTTCTCTCTTGGTGATAGAGAGGGGTGCGTCAAATAGCCGATCCCCATCCTCACCCTCAACTGCTTGGTTAGTGCGGGTGACCACCCCAGCCAGTGGGTCCAGAATGACATATTTCTTATAACTGTAAGCAAGATAGAGTTGCTGTTATATTGGGAAGAGCCAATGAGATCTACTAAAGGTAGGATGTTAGCGCCATTGCTGCAGCCTTAAAGTGAAGCGGTGTCCAAGTTATTAGCAAGCTGTAAATGTGCTTTAACGAAAATTTATCATTATACTTTTAATTTGTTTTTTAAATTTCACTTCCTTTCTAAGCAGCATGGTTAGACAGGTTTTCCCTGTCCCAGAACACTGCTAGGAGGAAGACAGATATGTTATTGATAGCTCTGGCAGCAGAGGCTGCTCCAAAGACCTGCGCTGCCAATAACAAAAAACAACACATGACCGGCAGCGCAGTGTGTCTATCAGGGTTGCTTTTACACCTTAAATATCCACGTAAACATGTGTGCCAAAGAAACGTATTCATTTTGTTACATAAAACAGCAGCTAAAAACAGAAAAAGTCTCTATAATAACACATGCATAAAATTGGTTGATGAGATTGTGGAAAAAAAAAATATATATCCTAATGACGCTTCTACCACTGTTTTAAATGAAATACAACATCCCCTATGTTTAAACTCCACCAGTTAACTTGCTTAAAATTCCAACATTACAATTGAGACTGCTTTGGGTACCAGATCAGACCACTAAAGCTGAGGCTTATGAGAAGGGTGAAATTCAGAACCTAGAGGTCAGTATTCACCAGAGTATGGTTCAATCCCCATAGAGGATTAGAAATGGACCTCAGCCACCTTTGCAACCTCTAACATCACATTAAACAACCAGTACCTGCAAAATGAAAAAGATATTTCGATAATGCAGATCATTCAGGGTAGGCTAATTAAAAGGTTTCCAAAAGCAATAAAAAATGCATCCAATGCTTTGAATAAAAATCACCATCTACACTGTGAAGCATGCGTGATGACGTCAACCTGGAACATTTACACATACAATCGCCGTCTGATGGATGACTACAGCGATGTGTGAGCTTTCCGGTTTACGAAGGAGTGATCAGAAATGCCGGGCTGTGTTATATATGGCACTGGCCCAACAAAATGCTACATCGCTCATTCATGAATATTGAAAGCTCACACAGCAATGCGGCGCTCTGTGAACCATCGGTCGGGCTGTGTATGTGTACAAGCAGCCCTGATAGACACACAGAGCCACAGCTCTGAGTGATCTGTCATGATTATGAAAGAACATGCAGCGCTGATTGTTTATTCATAATAGTAAAAGAGTTAGGGCTCTGTGTAAAGTATCTACAGCTGTTGGTGCACACAGAGGGCAGATACTTTACACAGAGCCGAAGCTCTGAATGATCTTTTGCTTTTATGAATGAACACGCAGCATTGGTTGATCATTCATATTACAGACAGATCACTCAGCTTAGAAAGGGGACGGGGCTCTGTGCTGGCTATACCTTCCACCACAATAACGCCCATAACCCTTCAAAAGTGGATGGAGCTACAGCCTACATAAAGATATGTGTTTAGGGGACAACAGGGCCTTCAAACCAGAAGGGGACCAATCCCTGGGAATTAAAGGCTAAATTCACCTTTTGTAAGAAAAAAAAAATACAAATAAAATGTACACAATTTTACAGGTAAAAAAATGTGCATTATTTTTTTTTTACCATGGAGCCTGCAAAGTACTGCACCTGCGATCAGCAGATTGCAGGTGCAATGCTAGGCTCCTGCAGACACTCTTGTTGAGCACCCTGGTAGAGAAATACAAGCCGCCTGCCGCAGGGAAGATGGGACTTGTAGTTCATTCATTCAGAGATTGCTGTGAATGAATAATGTGGCTGTGTGGGCGGAGCCTGACACAGCCCTGCTGTTTTTAGATTGTGACAGCGGTGGGGGGGGGGGGGGGTGGGGATGGGGGCGAGATCCCCCACCTGCTGTCACAATGGAGGGGATCAGAGGGTGAACACCCCAAATATGGTAAATGAGGTGAACTTATCTTTTAAAACAACTATAGTTCTTTAAAAACAAGACATCGCTGGCCTCTTAAGCTGCAGGAGCTGAGAGGAATTTACAGCAGAAGCACTGAAGCCATTTAAATCCTTTTCTCAGCAGCTCAGCCCCTGCGCCCCTTCCCAGAGGTGACTCAGCAGCTCAGCTAACCCTCCCATTAGTGGTTCAACAGCTCAGTCCCCTGCACTACCTCCCAGCAGTGACTAGGATGCTCAACCCCCCCAAGCTCCCCTGACCAGCAGGGACTCGGCTTAGCTCAGCGCAGCTCAGCTCCACCTACTCCCCAGCAGCAACTCAGACAGCCTTCCAATACTTAGATGCCCATAGCCTGGTTCACTTTATTACACTAACACGGGATGCTTAATGTTTGGTCCTCCTCAACCAAGATTTGTACTAGGTCTCATAACAATAGGAATAGGTGCATCTAACACAGTGTACATCTAGAAACATTTTGTGTATCCAAAACAATGTACATCTATGCTGCTTCTCCTCTTTATTCATTCTTCTACAAATATTTCCAACCATCGCCCCTTATAATACACCCCCACTCACAGATTCTCAGTTGTGTTGAAGAGTAAAAGAGAGCTAGCAGAATTGATGTTTCGAGGTAGACTGCCCAGTCCTTCCTCCGCTCCTTCTTCCTCCTGAGCCCTGGAGCTGACATATACTGGGAAATACTTCAACTTCTCCTGTAAAGAACACAGAGAAACTTACAGTGGACCTTCCCATAACGTTACATGAATTAAATTCCTGACATGTCACAATTTACAGGAAACAGTATCATTTTCAGAAAAACTCTACCTTCATGGGCTCCCGGGGGACGTGCCCTGTGACCCATGACCCGAACATCCAGATTTTATTTTTTATGTTTTCTGCCTTGCTGCAGTGCAGCAGCAGTTCAGAGCCGAGGGAGGCTTCCCTTAGCAGCTCCTCCTCAACCCTGGTCACATGACATAGCAGAGGAGAGAACTTCTCCTTACTCTAAATTGGTGCATCTGAGGCTTGTTGAGTGGTATTCAGGGAAGAAGGGGGAAGGTTTCTGAGGGTAGGGTAGTCTATGCTAGATGAGATTTGGGCTTGAAGGGGTAAGATTAGTATTGGCAAGGAGGGGGTGATTTTTGGCTATACTCTGTACATTACCCACCCATGTTCCCTGCACTTTGTGCATTAGTCACTCCTGAAACCTGTACAATTTACACCATGTTGTACATTTTATACTCCTGACCACTCTACCTTGTACGCTGGGCTTCATATGAGATACTCCTAACCACTGTACACTTAAGTACATTATATAATCCTTTTTCAAGGTAGGCAGGTGTGTGCAGAATCGTATACATGATGGAACAGTTTAATTTTTTTATTGTGTATACACTAAGTACATTCAAGCTGCTTTTATTTTCTTTTTTTAGGAATTCCTCTCCCACTGTAAGCGCCATTTGGCTACACCCACCATTTGGCTAGATGCACTATGTAAGCGGCCTCATCCTTCTTCTCACCCAGGTCTTTAATACAGGGCGGTATCCAGCCTGTTTGAGGTGGGAGTGCAAGAATGCAAAATGTCAGGGGGGCAGAGATGGGAGGTAAGCTGGGCAGTGTACAGGGGGTCAAGCTGGGCAGTGTACAGGGGGTCAAGCTGGGCAGTGCACAGGGGGTCAAGCTGGGCAGTGTACAGGGGGTCAAGCAGGGCAGTGTACAGGGGGTCAAGCAGGGCAGTGTACAGGGGGTCAAGCAGGGCAGTGTACAGGGGGTCAAGCAGGGCAGTGTACAGGGGGTCAAGCAGGGCAGTGTACAGGGGGTCAGCAGGGCAGAGCAGTGTACAGGGGATCAGCAGAGCAGTGGGGCTCTTCACCGGCTTACTCTTGTTACACAGTGCAATAATATTTATTGAAAGACATTGCTCACCTGCAAGGCTTGCTCATCCAAAGGACGGTGCTTGCTCTGGATTTTGTGTCGCGGCCTTTTCTCAGAAAACAGATCCTCTGCACCAGAAAAAATGGATGTGTATTCCTGAAGACGGTCAGGGGCTGGGTACTTGGCACTAGAAAAAACCTGAACAGGCAGAGAAATGAGCCATTTAGATCAAAGAAGCCAATACCAAGTGGATTAGGCAGTAGTCTCAGTTCAATTCAACAAGTATCATTTGCCGTAACGATTGTTCTTTTCATCAATGAGTGCTGAGAGCTGAAAATGAAATTACTAAAAACCCTTTGGCTTGCTTTTTTTTTTACATAACATTATTAATATTCACCACTTCACTCTGTGCATTAATATTTTTTCCCCAAATACATCCTCCAACACTTTTTAGTAATTAAAAAAAGCCACTTGCTCCTTGTTAGAATCGATCAAAATTGAAATCCAAGCAGCTGTGACATGAGCTAAAATATGCCTCTGTGCAATCTGTATTAAGGCAGATGAAGACTAAAACCAACCATGAACAAAAGGACTGGATAATGTCTGAGATCACAAGTACATTGACCGGTGGGAGCCCTGGTGGTTTTAACTGCCCGCACCTATTCAGTACCGCAGCATGCTTGTTGAGGACAGAAAGTAGCCCACTGAAGCGAAGTGCAAGTCTACCGTTACTAGTGGTAGTAAATTCCCTAGAGGATTAAATTGCACTGATACTGCATTGTGTACAAAGGTTAGATGTTGAGGATAAACCTAAACTATTTTAAAGCAACCGCAAAATAATCCCATAATTATTCGTGGTTAGTGGCACTTAAGCCCTCCCCCAGACAGTAACTGGTAATCAGTAACATTTTAAAGACCCTATCCCCCATCATTGGTGGTCAGCAGCACTTTAACCACCCCCCCAAACAGTCCTACAGCATTGTGGACAAGGCCACTCCCATTGGCTCTGTACCATTTGCCTGTAATCTGCTGTTTCGAGTCACACAGGACTGTGTGTTTGTGTGTGTTGGGAAAGCGCAAGACTGCACACAATCAAGGACATATACTGTAGATGCATCCACCCACCACAGCAAAGGCGCCAACTGGTCGTTAAGTTACAACTCTCCCCGTTTGTGCAACCACTGCAGCAAGATGGAGATCTAGCGCTTGGGTAATGGTCTCTCACCTTAATAGCCTTTTTGCTGCCTTTGATCTTCTCTATCTTGGCTTGCGCCAGGCTGACTCGATTGTTGATGTTTCTGAGCTGTGTTCTGTTTGTCTCCACCCTTTGGAGGATCCTGAAAAAGGCAGATGCAATTCCTAATCACACAACAGTACCTGGGCAATACCTGCACTACGCACACAATCTAGATTTGTAGTTCAGTCATCAATAGGGATGAATGGAAGCATTCCACAGCTAAATTACGAATTGTTTCTTACATTTGGTAAAAAATGACCTCAAATTTTGCCATGTGGACTGCTTCTTCAAAATTCATGTTAACAAAAAAAAATCACATCTGTTTCCATGTCCGCTCTCACATGGTGATCAAAGGCATGATAATAAGGAGGCCTGACATGCCCCAAATTACAGTGCCTTGAAAAATTTTTCCTGTATAATAATACTACCGCTTGAAATTTTCCATATTTTGTCATGTTACAACCAAAAACGTAAATGTATTTTATTGGCATTTTATGTGATAGACCAACACAAAGTGGCACAATTGTGAAATGGAAGGAAAATGATAAATGGTTTTCAACATTTTTTACAAATAAATATCTGAAACGTGTGGTGTGCATTTGTATTCAGCCCCCCCTGAGTCAATACTTTGTAGAACCACCTTTTGCTGCAATTACAACCTGAAACTCTTTTTGGATCTCTATCAGCTTTGCACATCTAGAGTAAAATTTCTGCCCATTCTTCTTTGCAAAATTGCTCAAGCTCTGTCAGGTTGGATGGAGAGCATCTGTGAACAGCAATTTTCAAGTCTTGCCACAGATTCTCAATTGGATTTAGGTCTGGACTTTGACTGGGCCATTCTAACACATGAATATGAAGGTGAACCTCTGCCCCAGTCTTAAGTCTTTTGCAGACTCTAACAGGTTTTCTTCTAAGATTGCCCTGTATTTGGCTCCATCAATCTTCCCGTCAACTCTGACCAGCTTCCCTGCCCCTGCAGAAGAAAAGCATCCCCACAACATGATGCTGCCACCACCATGTTTCACGGTGGGTATGGTGTGTTCAGGGTGATGTGCAGTATTAGTTTTCCGCCACACATTGCATTTTGCTTTAAGGCCAAAAAGTTAAATTTTGGTCTCATCTGACCAGAGCACCTTCTTCCACGTTTGCTGGGTCCCCCACACATGGCTTCTTGCAAACAGCAAACAACTTCTTATACCTTTTTCTCAACAATGGCTTTCTTCTTGCCACTCTTCCATAAAGGCCACATTCGTGGAGTGCACGACGAATAGTTGTCCTGTGGACAGATTTTCCCACCTGAGCTGTGGATCTCTGCAACTCCTCCAGAGTTACCGTGGGCCTCTTGGCTGCCTCTCGAATTAATGCTCTCCTTGCCCAGCCTTCAGTTTAGGTGGACGGCCATGTCTTGGTAGGTTTGCAGTTGTGTGATATTCTTTCCATTCCACTAGATTTTAGTTAGGGGTATCAGAGGGGCTGAATACAAATGCACGCCACACTTTTCAGATATTTGTAAAAAATGTTGAAAACAATTTATCATTTTCCCTCCACTTGACAATTATGTGCCACTTTGTGTAGATCTATCACATAAAATCCCAATAAAATACATTTACATTTTTGGTTGTACCATGACAAAATGTGGAAAATTTCAAGGGGTATGAATATTTTTTCAAGGCACTGCATGTGGATTCAAATCTCATGTCTGTACTAGGTATTCATGGAAGGTGACATTTGGTGAAAACGCAGCCCAACTTTAGACACATTTGACAGAAAGCAGAGAGATCATACACCTCCACTACCTAGAGTTTGCAAATAAATAATAAGGCCCTGCCATAAATAGTCTGGGTGCAGTACAGGAATACACATTTGCAATGCTAGGTTTTTCAACCTACAGCTGAACTGTGATAAGTTTCAAATGATTTCTATAATTCCTATAACATCTGTACTGGCATAACCATTTTAAAAAGTAGCTACAATAATGTACAAGAAGATATCAGACGGACATTCGCCTTATTTACAAGGTCCGGAGGCTAATAAGCCACAGTAAACCTCCTAAAAGGCAGTTGCATGCAATCAACGTCATGTTTGGTAACTAGCAAATCGTAAAATCAATCTGTTAAAGAATATGTTGGTTTCAGATTGTGAAACCGTGTATACGGTACACTACAGGACAGGACACAGGCTTTTAGTTAAATCATTATGGCTCGATAATATGCTGCTAACTCTAGATGACTGGACACTGACAAAAAGAAAGACTGCAGGGTCACAGTGCTCAACAAATTCAGAGACCAGCTTTAGCACCTTACGTCCAAAGCTGGCAACAGGAGGAGGCTTGAACATCAACCTGGTAGAATTTAAAATGTATGGATAGAAGCCCAGGTGACAGCCTTTAAAATCTGAGAAACAGATGCTAAAAAGCCATGAAACACTCAAGGATTTGGTAGATTGTGCCTTAAGGACATTCTAGGAGGAACTCTAACCTAATCCACTGAGTGGTGTTGGAGTAAGAGGCAGGTTGATCCTTACAAGAAGCCCTCAGGAAGCACAAATAGGAAATCAGATTTCCTAAAGGAAGCAGTTGCAGAGAGGTAAACTCTCACACACCATATTCAAGCACTGTAGGGAAATTTCCTTAGAATGCTTCAGAGCAAGATGTATGAAGGGAAGGACAATATTCTGACGGAAAACAGAGATTACTTTTAGAAGAAAGGAGGCCTTAGACCTCAATAAAAGCTCTTCTTTTGTGCAACACCAAGAAAGGTTCTTTACAGGATAAGGCTACTAAGTTGCAGCACTCCCAAAAGGTGGTGATAGCCACAAAAAAAAGCCATCTTACAGGTAGGGTCAGACAAGGGAATATTCCTAAAGGTTTCAAAAAGGCGGCTACTGAAGCACTAAAAGAACCAGACAGATACCAAGGGGATACAAGGAAGGCCTTAACTAGACCGTATGAAGCTAAGGGTCCCTGAAACAGAATAACCAAAGCTGAAATGTGTCCTTTAAGGGTACTGAAGGTTAAATGTTGGCCTTCAGTACCCTTACTAGAATAAGGACATATATTGCAGTACTTTCAAGGATGAACTTTGCTAATTTGCAATTGCAGAAGAAAGGGTTTCCCTGATCGTAACACCCGATTGGAAATCCACCATGTCAAAAGGAGAGCCTGGCTTTGTGTTTCAGATACAACTCAACATTCTTTTTTTTTTGATCAGAAAAAGCTTTATTTAGACTCACATCATAGTAGTAAAATAGCGTACATTAACAGTACATTACCGGCTCAGGAAAAAAAAAAAAAAGTACATTCCAGTGAGTCTACAATATATACCCATACAGAGAAGAAAAAAGAAACAAAAACTTCAGCATTACCCCGTAATCAAGCATTAAAGTAGGAGTTACCTCCCTCCAATAGTCTAATAGTCTCCCACCGCATTCTTACCCCTTCCTCAAACGCCCTCACCCCACACCAGTATTCAGTCAAGGGTCAGTTCCCTAGGTCAGTGTTGCTCAACCTTTTACGGTGAAGTACCCCTGCAGGTCTAAAAAAAATTTCTAAGTACCCCTGTCTCGAGAAAGTTATTGTTTGGGTGTCATGGTTTCTGTGTGCGTGTGTAATGTCCGTATGTGTTTGTGATAATTTCTGTGTGTGTGATGGTTTTCGTTGGTGTGCAATATCACGGTATGTGTGCATGCTGCAATGACAGACACACACACACACACACACACACACATAATACAAAATTAGCAGACAGGTAGACACATGCGCACACACATGAAGCCTACCAGTGCAGTGCCCACCAAATGCAGCCTCATCAGTGCAGTGCCCACCAAATGCAGCCTCATCAGTGCAGTGCCCACCAAATGCAGCCTCATCAGTGCAGTGCCCACCAAATGCAGCTTCATCAGTGCAATGCCCACCATATGCAGCTTCATCAGTGCAATGCCCACCATATGCAGCCTCATCAGTGCAGTGCCCACCAAATGCAGCCTCATCAGTGCAGTGCCCACCAAATACAGCCTCGTCAGTGCAGTGCCCACCACATGCAGCCTCATTAGTGCAGTGCCCACCAAATACAGCCTCATCAGTGCAGTGCCCACCATATGCAGCCTCTTCAGTGCAGAAACCACCCGTGACGTGACTACTCCGACGTAAACCACCCGTGACGTGACTACTCCG
>BLSH010316379.1:470113-492179 GCA_018402905.1 Glandirana rugosa | reverse complement strand
ATAGCACACGCCTGGAATCTGCACCCTGTACATAGCACACGCCTGGAATCTGCACCCTGTACATAGCACACGCCTGGAATCTGCACCCTATACATAGCACACGCCTGGAATCTGCACCCTGTACATAGCACACGCCTGGAATCTGCACCCTGTACATAGCACATGCCTGGAATCTGCACCCTATACATAGCACACGCCTGGAATCTGCACCCTGTACATAGCACATGCCTGGAATAAAGTCTGCCATTTCCCCCTTAAAAATAAATAATTGCGAGTCGCGGCTAAGCCCCTCCCATTCATGACATTATCGAAAGGGGCGGAGCATGGGTGAACTTAAAATGATGTCCCCCCCTGAAAAAAGTTCTGCGGACGCCCATGCTCTATATGTCTCTATATAATATCATGTAGTGATGCTGGCTCCACCTTTCTCCTTTCTGTGCCCCCAGAGCTGACACTCTATATGTCTGTATATGTTATCATGTAGTGATGATGTCTCCATCCCTCTCCTCTCTGTGCCCCCAGAGCTGATACTCTATGTCTGTATTTAGTATTGTGTAGTGATGGTGTTTCCATCCCTCTCCTCTCTGTGCCCCCAGAGCTGACACTCTATATGTCTGTATATAATATAATGTAGTGATGATGTTTCCATTCTTCTCTTCTCTGTGCCCCCAGAGCTGACACTCTATATGTCTGTATATAGTAATGTTGTGATGATGTCATCATCCTTCTCCTCTCTGTGCCCCCAGAGCTGGCACTCTATATGTCTGTATATAATATAATGTAGTGATGATGACTCCATCCTCTCCTTTCTGTGTTCCCAGAGCTGACACTCTATATGTCTGTATATAGTATCATGTAGTGATGATGTTTCCATCCCTCTCTTCTCTGTGCCCCCAGAGCTGACACTCTATATATCTGTATATAGTATATTGTAGTGATGTCTCCATTCTCTTCTCTCTGCACCCCCAGAACTGACACTCTATATGTCTATATATAGTATCATGTAGTGATGATGTATCCATCCTCTCCTCTCTGTGTTCCCAGAGCTGACACTCTATATGTCTGTATATAGTATAATGCAGTGATGATGTCTCCATCCCTCTCTTCTCTGTGCCCCCAGAGCTGACACTCTATATATCTGTATATAGTATATTGTAGTATTGTCTCCATTCTCTTCTCTCTGTGCCCCCAGAGCTGACACTCTATATATCTGTATAAAAGAGGGGAATTCCTTGGGCAGATTATCAAAGTAACCCTAATGAAAGTTAGGCTGACCCCATCCCTCGTGTTTGGAAAACAGAGCAAGAACCCCCTAAATGGGACTGTAAATTGGGACAACCAACTCATCAAGAGGAGAACAAATTATAAAAACAATCAAAGTTTATTTGTACACATTAAAAATGATAAGACAACATATATAATCAAAGCAACATAAGACATAAGTGCACAAGGGAACAGGAAGAGTGTGTCCCCATGATAAGAGGATAGCAAGTGACAAATGTAATGACAAAATGGTGAAATGGTTAAAAGACCACATAGGGGGTAGAGCATGATCATTTTGCACATTTTGCACTTATGTCTTATGTTGCTTTGATTATATGCGTTGTCTTATCATTTTTAATGTGTACAAATAAACTTCGATTGTTTTTATAATTTTTTCTCCTCTTGATGAGTTGGCTGTCCCAATTTAAAGTCCCATTTAGGGGGTTCTTGCTCTGTTTTCTATATATCTGTATAGTATAATGTAGTGATGTCTCCATCCTCTCCTCTCTGTGACCTCAGAGCTGACACTCTATATGTCTGTATATAGTATAACGTAGTGATGATGTCTCCATCCCTCTCCTCTCTGTGCCATCAGAGCTGACACTCTATATATCTGTATATAGTATAATGTAGTGATGTCTCCATCCTCTCCTCTCTATGCCCCCAGAGCTGACACTCTATATATCTGTATATAGTATCATGTAGTGATTATGTCTCCATCCTCTTCTCTCTGTGCCCCCAGAGCTGACACTCTATATGTCTGTATATAGTAACATGTAGTGATTATGTCTCCATCCTCTCCTCTCTGTACCCCCAGAGCTGACACTCTATATATCTGTATAGTATTATGTAGTGATGATGTCTCCATCCTCTCCTCTCTGTGTCCCCAGAGCTGACACTCTATATGTCTGTATATAGTATCATGTAGTGATGATGTCTCCATCCCTCTCCTCTCTGTGCCCCCAGAGCTGATACTCTATGTCTGTATTTAGTATTGTGTAGTGATGGTGTTTCCATCCCTCTCCTCTCTGTGCCCTCAGAGCTGACACTCTATATGTCTGTATATAGTAACATGTAGTGATGATGTCTCCATCCCTCTCCTCTCTGTGCCCCCAGAGCTGACACTCTATATGTCTGTATATAATATAATGTAGTGATGATGTTTCCATTCTTCTCTTCTCTGTGCCCCCAGAGCTGACACTCTATATGTCTGTATATAGTAATGTTGTGATGATGTCATCATCCTTCTCCTCTCTGTGCCCCCAGAGCTGGCACTCTATATGTCTGTATATAATATAATGTAGTGATGATGACTCCATCCTCTCCTTTCTGTGTTCCCAGAGCTGACACTCTATATGTCTGTATATAGTATCATGTAGTGATGATGTTTCCATCCCTCTCTTCTCTGTGCCCCCAGAGCTGACACTCTATATATCTGTATATAGTATATTGTAGTGATGTCTCCATTCTCTTCTCTCTGCGCCCCCAGAACTGACACTCTATATGTCTATATATAGTATCATGTAGTGATGATGTATCCATCCTCTCCTCTCTGTGTTCCCAGAGCTGACACTCTATATGTCTGTATATAGTATAATGCAGTGATGATGTCTCCATCCCTCTCTTCTCTGTGCCCCCAGAGCTGACACTCTATATATCTGTATATAGTATATTGTAGTAATGTCTGCATTCTCTTCTCTCTGTGCCCCCAGAGCTGACACTCTATATATCTGTATAAAAGAGGGGAATTCCTTGGGCGGATTATCAAAGTAACCCTAATGAAAGTTAGGCTGACCCCATCCCTCGTGTTTGGAAAACAGAGCAAGAACCCCCTAAATGGGACTGTAAATTGGGACAACCAACTCATCAAGAGGAGAACAAATTATAAAAACAATCAAAGTTTATTTGTACACATTAAAAATGATAAGACAACATATATAATCAAAGCAACATAAGACATAAGTGCACAAGGGAACAGGAAGAGTGTGTCCCCATGATAAGAGGATAGCAAGTGACAAATGTAATGACAAAATGGTGAAATGGTTAAAAGACCACATAGGGGGTAGAGCATGATCATTTTGCACATTTTGCACTTATGTCTTATGTTGCTTTGATTATATGCGTTGTCTTATCATTTTTAATGTGTACAAATAAACTTTGATTGTTTTTATAATTTTTTCTCCTCTTGATGAGTTGGCTGTCCCAATTTAAAGTCCCATTTAGGGGGTTCTTGCTCTGTTTTCTATATATCTGTATAGTATAATGTAGTGATGTCTCCATCCTCTCCTCTCTGTGACCTCAGAGCTGACACTCTATATGTCTGTATATAGTATAATGTAGTGATGTCTCCATCCTCTTCTCTCTGTGCCCCCAGAGCTGACACTCTATATGTCTGTATATAGTATCATGTAGTGATGATGTCTCCATCCCTCTCCTCTCTGTTCCCTCAGAGCTGACACTCTATATATCTGTATATAGTACAATGTAGTGATGTCTCCATCCTCTTCTCTCTGTGCCCTCAAAGCTGACACTCTATATATCTGTATATAGTATATTAGTGATGTCTCCATTCTCTTCTCTCTGTGCCCCCAGAGCTGACACTCTATATATCTGTATATAGTATAATGTAGTGATGTCTCCATCCTCTCCTCTCTGTGTCCCCAGAGCTGACACTCTATATATCTGTATAGTATAATGTTGTGATGATGTCTCCATCCTCTCCTCTCTGTGTCCCCAGAGCTGACACTCTATATGTCTGTATATAGTAACATGTAGTGATGATGTCTCCATCCTCTCCTCTCTGTGCCCCCATAGCTGACACTCTATATGTCTGTATATAGTAACATGTAGTGACGATGTCTCCATCCCTCTCCTCTCTGTGCCCCCAGAGCTGACACTCTATATGTCTGTATATAGTAACATGTAGTGATGATGTCTCCATCCCTCTCCTCTCTGTGCCCCCAGAGCTGACACTCTATATATCTGTATATAGTAACATGTAGTGATGATGTCTCCATCCTCTCCTCCCTCCCCGTTATATAACCTGCCAGTGGTGCTGATGCTGCTCCGCTCCTCCCTCTCCTCCCCCGTCGGCCGGTGCTGTCACTCGGCGGTGCAGAGCAGTCAGTGTTGGACTGGCCGGGTCCCGGGATGGAGAACCTCCTGGAGAACCCGGTTCGGGCTGTGCTCTACCTGCGGGAACTGACCAGCATCGTACAGAACCAGCAGAGCCTCATCCACACCCAGCGGCAGCGGATCGATGAGCTGGAGCGGAGGCTGGACCAGCTGGGCACCGAGAACCGAAGCCTCCGGAACCAGAACCAGCCCAGCCCGAGCCCGGCACCCTCCCCCAGCCCAGTGCAGAGCCACGCGGCCCCGGAGAGCCCCGCACACCAACCTCCACCTCCACCCGAGGAGCCCGAACCCAGCCCGGCACCGCGGGGGTCCCCCCAGGTCCAGCACAAACCCCCCACCCTCTGCAAGGCCATCCTGGGGCGCAGGACCGAGTGAGTACCTACCTACCCCTACAACACAGGGACTTACCTGCTATGGGGGTAGAGGGGAGACTTATGGAAATGATATCAGAGGGAGAGAAAGGTATCTTCCATTACGGGAGGGGGGACTTACCTTCTATGAAAATAAGAGGAGACTTTTATCTGATACAAGAGGGAGAGGAAGACTTACCTCATATAAGAGGGAGCCCATTTACCTGCTATACATATAAAGGAGCTACCAGCTAATTATAAAAGAGAGGGTGACTTACCTTCTATGAAAATCAAATGACACTTCTTGTTCTATAAGAGGTAGAGAGGAGACTTACCTGGTATAAAAGGCAGAGAGACACTTACCTACTATGAGCATGATAGGGGACTTACCTGGTATAAGAGGCAGAGGGACACTTACCTGCTATGAGCATGATAGGGGACTTACCTGGTATAAGAGGCAGAGGGACACTTACCTGCTATGAACACAATGGGAACCTTACCTGGTATAGGAGGGAGAGGGGGACTTACTTATAAGAGGTAGAGGGGAGACTTACCTGCTGAAAAAAATGCACCTAGTTTAAGAGACAGAGAAAGAATTACCTGCAATAAAAATGGAATGATTCTGCCATAAGAGGTAGAAGGGAAATATATCTGCTATAGGAAGACAGAGGGGGGACTTACCTGCTATAAAAATGAAAGACTTACCTGTTATAAGAGGGAAACTTATCTGCTAAGAAATAAGACTGGCATGCTATATGAGGGAGAACAGAGACCTAACTTGTATAAGCTGGAGAGGAGAACTTACCTGCTATAAGAGAGAAAGGGGAGATTCACTTTGTATAAGAGGGAAAGAGGAATTACTATTCAGAGGGGAGATGGTACTTACCTTCCATAAAAGAGAAGGGGTGAGTTACTTTTCAAAGAGAGATTGTCACCTTCCTTCTATAGAAGAAAAAAGGGCGAACTTACCTTTTATAGAACATAAAATTGGGGCTTTCCTTCTGTAACATAAAGGTGATTTAGCCATTATAAACAAGAACAGCTACTTACCTTTTGTAGAGAGAGGGGGATACACACCTAAAAAGAGAGTAAGATTTGCCTTCTCTAAGGGAGAGGGGACATTTACCTTCTACAAGCTTGGGGGTACTTACCTCCTATAGGAGAGAGGGACTTACCATCAATAGAAGAGAGAAGGGTGACCTTATGACAGAACTTAACTTTTATGAGAGGTTGAGGGGACACTTACATGGGATGGAGACTTGCCTTCTGTAAGTGAGCAAGTGACTTACCATCAGTAGTATAAAGGAGGACTTACCGATTAAGAGGGGGTACTTACCTTCTGTAGCAGAGAAGCAATTACATTCCAAAGTGAGAGGGAGCCTTTAAGGCAGCTACCTTCTTTAGGAGAGAAAGGGGTAACTTACCTTTTGGAAGTGTGAGGAGGAACTACCTTCTGTATTAAAAAAGGGGGCACACATCCCATAGGTCATGGGGGTTCTGTAAGACAGAGGGGAACTTGCCTCCTTCCCATCTATAAGGCACTTACCTTCCTTTAGAAAGAGCATGACTTACCTTATTTTAAAAGGTTTGTTCTTATATACAAAGGGGGATTTAACTTCTGTTGAAGGGGCACTTACCTGCTGAAATATATATATATAGTTGTTCTGGGTATTGTGACCAGTAACCTTGTCTGCCCTGCCAGATCCATCAAATAAGGGATGGCTGTGGTGCCACAGGGGTTATCACATGATCCCTGAAAGTTAATTGTGTTACACGTATCCATACATCTACAGATCTAGTTGTCTGATAAATTAACAATATTGATGGCTTAATCAAATCGGTGAAAAATTCTTTATGGTAAATAAAGCGGCGATCTGACCTCCCTAAATCATCCATTTAATCTGTATCCAATCAGGTAGGCCCTTGCTCTACATACTTGTTAGTAGATCTAAAGAAAATGGTACAATCAGATTGTACTGTGTATGGTGAGCTTTGGTAGGTCCTAGTGGCTAGAATGCTGCATATGACCGCTTTTGACCGCACAAGAGATGAATTAAGCCTAAGGCCTGATTCACACCACTGTAGTGCAAATCTGCAAAATGCACTAAAAATGCATAGGTGTGAATCGGGACTTGTGACTCCCTTTTTCACGAAATGCCCCAACTTTTGAAGGCTATCCAATTGAGACCAATCGATAATGGATATCCTGTGTATGTCGATGATCAAACTGCTCTAATTTGATTGGCAAATGGTTGTTTCAAATGGCCATGTGCATGGCTGCCCTACAGATCCCTGCCTGTCCAACTGAACTGCGCCTTTAAATCTACGCAGTTCACATTTTTAGTGCTAGAAGGCATGCTGGGACTTGTAGTTCTAAAAAAAAAAAACAACAACAACCACCCCGTAGTGCCCATTCCCAACATAGCAAGGCCATGTGTCATGTTCTTTTATTTATTTTTTATTTGCTTATTTATTTTTCAAATCCTTTATTTTAACCAGAAAGTCAGTTTCCATTGCAACAAAACAAATAAGTATTTTCAGCAAATAAATGAGATCCGCGTATAAGAGGGGATCAGCGAATTCTCAAATCATACAAACCCAATATGAAGTCATGTTCTTTTATTTCCCGCCTGGGCAATGTGTTCAGTTAGAGGAGATACATGATCTTTGTAATATTCCTGCTATAGATAAATGTGATCAATAATTGGGGGTGCACTGACCCCTCCATGTCTCCCATTGGTGCAGAGCTTGGCTCATTCCCTGACCTCTGCAGATAATAATACAATCTGTGGGAGATCAGAGGTCACAGGTATCTCCAGACTATTAACCCTTGTGTGATTTATGGAGCCCCCCCTATTCAGTCCAGGATTCCAATTCCAGCAATGTGAGCTGTGTGGCTTCCCTTCACCTTGACTATATAGAATGTGATCTGATGCCGTTTGTAAGCTGTGTGCAACCCCCCTTCTATTTATAAATGACATATTGCTGTGTGTGGTGGAATAATGCGTTTAATGTGCAGCTGTGGGGTAAGCGGTGCGCTCGGGTTATTGGTGGGCTGCGCAGATTTGATGGTGGAGAAGGGATGATGCAGCTGTACATGCAGGGAATGTGGATGATGCTGAGGAGCTAGTGGGGTCACCGAGTAGGGACTGTGCTACTGCCTGATGGACTGCTATGGAGGCTGGGTGCAATGTAAGGAGCTGCCATGGTGCTTTGCTGTGTTCTGTGTGCTTCTGCTTCACACTGCATGCAACCCTTCATGGTACATATGTGTACATTGCTCTGCACTCTGTATACAACACTGCTTTACAATCATAATGTACCTTTTGTGCAATGTGCTCTGCATCATGTACCTACTGAACGTGCAATGCTCTGCACTCTGTACAGAACAACACTCTGCATCCCGTACCTCCATGCAATACTCTGCACTCTGTATACAACAGTACTTTACATAATGCATCTTTGTCCAGTGCTCTGCACAGAACAGTGCTCTGCATCATGTACCTACTGTACTGCAATGCTCTGCACTCTGTACAGAACAACACTCTGCATCCCATACCTCCATGCAATACTCTGCACTCTGTATACAACAGTACTTTACATAATGCATCTTTGTCCAGTGCTCTGCACAGAACAGTGCCCTGTATACTTTACCTACTGTACGTACACTGCTCTGCACTCTGTGCAGAACAGCACTCTGCATCTGGTACCTCCATGCAATGCTCTACACTCTGTATAAAACTGCACTCTGCATCCAGTACCTCTATGCAATGCTCTGCACTGTGTACAGAACAGCTTTCTACATCCTGTACCTCCATGCAATGCTCCGTACTCTGTATAGAACAGCACTCTGTATCGTGTACCTCTGTGTAATGCTCTGCACTCTGTACAGAACAGCATTCTGCATCCTGTACCTCCATTCAATGCTCTGCACTCTGTATAGAACAGCAATCTGCATCCAGTACCTCTATGCAATGCTCTGCACTCTGTACAGAACAGCATTCTGCATTCTGTACCTCCATGAAATGCTATGCACTCTGTATAGAACAGCAGTCTGCATCCAGTACCTCTATGCAATGCTCTGCACTCTGTATAGAACAGCAATCTGCATCCAGTACCTCTATGCAATGCTCTGCACTCTGTACAGAACAGCATTCTGCATTCTGTACCTCCATGAAATGCTATGCACTCTGTATAGAACAGCAGTCTGCATCCAGTACCTCTATGCAATGCTCTGCACTCTGTACAGAACAGCATTCTGCATTCTGTACCTCCATGAAATGCTCTGCACTCTGTATAGAACAGCAATCTGCATCCAGTACCTCTATGCAATGCTCTGCACTCTGTACAGAACAGCATTCTGCATTCTGTACCTCCATGAAATGCTATGCACTCTGTATAGAACAGCAGTCTGCATCCCGTACCTCCATGCAATACTCTGCACTCTGTATACAACAGTACTTTACATAATGCATCTTTGTCCAGTGCTCTGCACAGAACAGTGCTCTGCATACCGTACTTACTGTAGGTGCAATGCTCTGCACTCTGTATACAACAGTACTTTACATAATGCATCTTTGTCCAGTGCTCTGCACAGAACAGTGCTCTGCATACTGTACCTGTAATGCTCTGCACTCTGTACAGAACAACACTTTGCATTCTGTACCTCCATGCAATACTCTGCACTCTGTATACAACAGTACTTTACATAATGCATCTTTGTGCACTGCTCTGCATCCTGTACCTGCTGTACATAGAATGCTCCGCACTCTGTATACAACAGTACTCTGCATAATGCATCTTTGTCCAGTGCTCTGCACAGAACAGTGCCCTGTATACTTTACCTACTGTACGTACACTGCTCTGCACTCTGTGCAGAACAGCACTCTGCATCTGGTACCTCCATGCAATGCTCTACACTCTGTATAAAACTGCACTCTGCTTCCAGTACCTCTATGCAATGCTCTGCACTGTGTACAGAACAGCTTTCTACATCCTGTACCTCCATGCAATGCTCCGTACTCTGTATAGAACAGCACTCTGTATCGTGTACCTCTGTGTAATGCTCTGCACTCTGTACAGAACAGCATTCTGCATCCTGTACCTCCATTCAATGCTCTGCACTCTGTATAGAACAGCAATCTGCATCCAGTACCTCTATGCAATGCTCTGCACTCTGTACAGAACAGCATTCTGCATCCTGTACCTCCATGAAATGCTATGCACTCTGTATAGAACAGCACTCTGTATCATGTACCTCTGTGCAATGCTCTGCACTCTGTATAGAAAAGCAATCTGCATTGTGTACCTCTGTGCAATGCTCCACACTCTGTATGGAACAACACTCTGTATCGTGTACCTCTGTGCAATGCTCTGCACTCTACATAGAAAAGCAATCTGCATCGTGTACCTCTGTGCAATGCTCCACACTCTGTATGGAACAACACTCTGTATCGTGTATCTCTGTGCAATGCTCCGCACTCTGTATAGAAAAGCACTCCGCATCATGTACCTCTATGCAATGCTCTGCACTCTGTATAGAACAGCTCTCTGCATCCAGTACCTCTATGCAATGCTCTGCTCCCTGTATAGAACAGCATTCTGTATCGTGTACCTCTGTGCAATGCTCTGCACTCTGAATAGAACAGCACTCTGCATAGAACAGCACTCTGCATCCAGTACCTCTATGCAATGCTCTGCACCTTGTATAGAACCACACTCTGTATCGTGTACCTCTATGCAATGCTCTGCTCTCTGTATAGAACAGAACTCTGTATTGTGTACCTCTATGCAATGCTCTGCACTCTGTATAGAACGGTACTCTTCATCCTGTACCTCTATGCAATGCTCTGCACTCTGCATAGAACAGAACTCTGTATTGTGTACCTCTCTGCAATGCTCTGCACTCTGTATAGAAAAGAACTCTGTATTGTGTACCTCTCTGCAATGCTCTGCACTCTGTATAGAACAGAACTCTGTATAGTGTACCTCTATGCAATGCTCTGCACTCTGTATAGAACAGCATTCTACATCCAGTACCTCTATGCAATGCTCTGCACTCTGTATAGAACAGCACTCTACATCCAGTACCTCTATGCAATGCTCTGCACCCTGTATAGAACAGCACTCTGTATCATGCACCTCTGTGCAATGCTCTGCACTCTGAATAGAGCAGCACTCTGCATCGTGTACCTCTATGCAATGCTCTGCTCTCTTCATAGAACAGAACTCTGTATCGTGTACCGATATGCAATGCTCTGCACTCTTCATAGAACAGAACTCTGTATCGTGTACCGATATGCAATGCTCTGCACTCTTCATAGAACAGAACTCTGTATCGTGTACCGATATGCAATGCTCTGCACTCTGTATAGAACTCTGCATCGTGTACCTCTGTGCAATGCTCTGCACTTTCTATGGAAAGTGCTCTGCATTCTGTTTTTCTGCGCAATGTTTTGCACTCTGTATAGAACAGTCCTCTGCTCCCAGTATCTCTGTACAAAGCTCAATATCCCCTATGGACAATCCTGTGCATGCTGTACCTCTGTGATATGCCCAGCAATCTGTATAGAAGAGTGCTCTGTATCCAGTACTTCTATGAAATGCTCTGCACTTTGTATACAACAGTGATCTCCCTCCTGTACCTCTGTGCAATGCTCTGCACTCTGTTTAGAACAGTGTTCTGCAATCAATACCTCTGTGCAATGCTCTGCACTTTTTATGAAAAGTGCTCTGCTTCCATTGCCTCTGTGCATTGCCTTGTGCTCAGTATAGAACAGTACCTGGCGTTCCATCTCTGTACAATGCTCTGTGTTCTGCATAGAACAGTGCTTGGCATCCTGTACCTCTCTGCAATGCTCTGTACCCTCTACAGACAGTGCTTTGCATTTGCATTCTGTATCTATGTGAAATACCCTGCTATCTATATAGAACAATGCTCTGCATTCTGTACTGCTGTGTAATGCTCTGCACTCTATAGGGAAAATGCTCTACCTCTATTTAATACTCTGCACTCTGAATAGATCAACCGTCTCCATGCTGTACCTCTGTGCTTTGCTATCTGTTCAGAATTGTGCTGTTAGGCACTTTATTCTGATTTATACTGCACTCGCCCCCCGTACATAATCACAGTGTTTGGCACTTTATACAAAGGCATAGTACTTTGTACTATACATATTGAATTGCAGTGTTCTGCACTATATACTGAGCCACAGTACTCTGTCCTCTAAGTACTGAGTCACAGTGCTCTGCTTTCCATGCACACAGTTGAGGTGCTCTGGACTCCATGTACTAAGTGGTGGTGCTCTGGACTCCATGTACTAAGTGGTGGTGCTCTGGACTCCATGTACTAAGTGGTGGTGCTCTGGACTCCATGTACTAAGTGGTGGTGCTCTAGACTCCATGCACTGAGTTGCGGTGCTTTGCTCTCCATGTACTGAGTTGTGGTGCTATGCACTCCCTGTACTGAATTGCAGTGCTCTGCATTATATTCACTGAGTCGCAGGGTTCTGCACTCCATGCACTGAGTTGCGTTGTTCTGCACTCCATGCTCTGAGTCATGGTGCTCTGCACCACATGCATTGAATCGCAGTGTTCTGGACTCCATGTACTGAGTCATGGTGCTCTGGACTCCATGGACTGAGCCTCAGAGCTATGCACTACTTGCACTGAATCGCAGTGTTCTACACTCCATGTACTGAGTCACGGTTCTCTGCACTCCATGCACTGAATCATGGTACCCTGCACTGAATAACAGCGCTCTGCATTCCATGCACTGAATCACAGTGTTCTGCAATACGAATCACAATGTTCTGGACTCCATGTACTGAGTCTCAAAGCTATGCACTCCATGTACTAAGTCACGATACTCTGCACTCCATGCACTGAATCGCAGTGTTCTGCACTCCATGTACATAGTCACAGTGCTCTGTACACTACGTGTATATAGTCACAGTGCTCTGCACTCCATGTGCTAAGTCACGGTATTCTGCACTCCATGCACTAAATTGCAGTGTTCTGCACTCCATGTACTGAGTCACAGTGTTCTGCACTCCATGTATTGAGTCACAGTGCTCTGCACTTCATGTACTAAATCACAGTGCTCTGCACTCCATGTACTGAATCACAGTACTCTGCACTCCATGCGCTGAATCGCAGTGTTCTGGACTCCATGTGCAGAGTCATATTGTAAAGCGCTGTGTAAACTGTTGGCGCTATATAACTCCTATATAATAATAATAATCATCATGATGTTCTGCACCCCATGTGTAGAGTCACAGTGCTCTGCACTCCATGTACTGAGTCACAGTGCTCTGTACTCCATGTACATAATCACAGTGCTCTGGACTCCATATATATAGTCACAGTGCTCTGCAATCCATGTACTGTGTCACAGTGCTCTGCAGTCCATGTATATAGTCACAGTGCTCTGCAACCCATGTACTGAGTCACAGTGCTCTGCAATCCATGTACTGAGTCACAGTGCTCTGCACTCCATGTATATAGTCACAGTGCTCTGCACTCCATGTACATAGCCACAGTGCTCTGCACTCCATGTATATGGTCACAGTGCTCTGCACTCCATGTACTGAGTCACAGTGCTCTGCACTCTGTGTATATAGGCACAGTGCTCTGCACTCCATGTATATAGTCACAGTGCTCTGCACTACATGCATATAGTCACAGTGCTCTGCAATCCATGTACTGAGTCACAGTGCTCTGCAATCCATGTATATAGTCACAGTGCTCTGAACTCCATGTACTGAGTCACAGTGCTCTGCACTCCATGTATATGGTCACAGTGCTCTGCACTCCATGTACTGAGTCACAGTGCTCTGCACTCTGTGTATATAGGCACAGTGCTCTGCACTCCATGTATATAGTCACAGTGCTCTGCACTACATGCATATAGTCACAGTGCTCTGCAATCCATGTACTGAGTCACAGTGCTCTGCAATCCATGTATATAGTCACAGTGCTCTGAACTCCATGTACTGAGTCACAGTGCTCTGCACTCCATGTATATGGTCACAGTGCTCTGCACTCCATGTACTGAGTCACAGTGCTCTGCACTCTGTGTATATAGGCACAGTGCTCTGCACTCCATGTATATAGTCACAGTGCTCTGCACTACATGCATATAGTCACAGTGCTCTGCAATCCATGTACTGAGTCACAGTGCTCTGCAATCCATGTATATAGTCACAGTGCTCTGCACTTCATGTACATAGCCACAGTGCTCTGCACTCCATGTATATAATCACAGTGCTCTGCAATCCATGTATATAGTCACAGTGCTCTGCACTCCATGTATATAATCACAGTGCTCTGCACTCCATGTATATAGTCGCAGTGCTCTGCACTCCATGTATATAGTCACAGTGCTCTGCACTCCATGTATATAGCCACAGTGCTCTGCACTCCATGTATATAATCACAGTGCTCTGCACTCCATGTATATAGTCGCAGTGCTCTGCACTCCATGTATATAATCACAGTGCTCTGCACTCCATGTATATAGTCGCAGTGCTCTGCACTCCATGCATATAGTCACAGTGCTCTGCACCATATGAGTAGTGATTCAGCATTTGCACTGTATATGGAGTCCCATTTTTTACACCTTCGGTTTGTGGAGACGGAAGATCTAGCAGAAGGCATCTGCTGTTTAAGTCTTTCCCAGCTCTGTAAACTCTCAGCCTCTATAGATTTTCTTTGTACACCAGATTAAACAGCAAGCCACAAACACGAGACAAAACCGCATCTGACGGAGAAAGAAAGTGCAAAAAAAAAAGAAAAAACAATTAAATGTATAGTGGCTTCTTTCTGAGCACTGAGTTGATCAGCATTTTCTTTTTTTTGTAAATGTTTGCGGATTTCAGGTGGCATTCTGTGCCATCGCTCCGATCGTCCCGGCAGTTTTTAGAATTCTGCCTTTATCCCCCAACACTGGCTCTGCTTCCAGGAAGATTCTTTGCAATGGAGTCAGGCTCTGCCATATACTCTCATGACATAACCAACTGTATTCACTTGGATGAGGCCTCTTGTGTTGTGCAACCACCACACACCTGGAAAAAACAGAGGAAAATAGTTCAGAGCTCCACATTGTACTCCAAAACTTAACAAATCTGCATGAAATATTCCTGACTGCGCGCTCCCAGTACAAAGACCGAGCTACCAATGGCTGCAGCTCTTTGTCCGAACTAAAGATCGCTTGCCGGCGGGACTGGCTTCTGATCATGTGACCACTGTGACGGTGATCAGATAATCGCCGATCCTTCCCGCCCCCACGCATTCAGAACATTTTAAATGGGTTAAGAGAGATCTATGGTCATAGCCTGCACTTTTGTTTTATAACATCTGTATTGTGATAATAATAATACAAACAATAGATATTAATTACAATCCACTATAAGCTTACCTGAAAATTCTACTTTCTTTGTGAGTGCTGCCTGTCCTCTGGCCATCTCTTTCCACCGCTTCCTGGATTCCCAGGATGCTTTGCAGATTCTCCTCTGCTGTTTACTTTCCATTTCTAAGGACTACATATCCCACGGTCCCATGCTGCCTGCAAGCAGTATTCCTATACTGACTCCACCTCCTGAAGCTCCCCCTCTCAGCACCTCTGTAGTACAGAAGACAGGCTCTGTGAAATGTGTGACACGGCAGTGCCCATACACAGGGCAAAGTGAATACGTGTCACAGATTTCAAGGAAATAAATGCGCGGGGTAAGTTTACAACCTTCAAGATTGTTCAAATTATAAGTAGTTGGCTAGAATAATGGAAATACCATGTGGAGATGATTATATGACTTTACGTTTTGAGAATATGAAAAATTCTAATTAAAAACAGCAGCTTGCAAGGCAGGTGATATGCTGAGTCCCACAAAATGCTAATCAGATAACATGCACCGCTGTAAAAAACACAAACCAGTGCAAATCAAAAAATAAAATTTGCAACGAAAAAAGTCCTCCAGTGTTAATCCAATAACAATCCGATGACCATAAGCAGTATCTGTAAACTTATTCAATCACTGAAGGAATGGAAGCTTATCAGAACACCGAGGGAGCACAGTTAACCCCTTGATCTCCCCCGAGTGCAAACCCCTTCCTTGCCAGTGTCATTTATACATTGATCAGTACATTTTTATAGCACTGATCAATGTAATAATGTCACTGGTCCCCGAAAAGTGTCCTTTGGGGTCAGATTTGTGCTTAAAATCGCAGATAGCCGCCATTACCAGTAAAAACAATAAAAAAAAATATAAAAGTCCCTAAATCTATTCCCATAGTTTGTAGACGCTATAACTTTTGCACAAACCAATTAGTATACGCCTATTGCGATTCGTTTTACCAAATATATGTAGAAGAATATATATCGGTCTAAACTGATGAATACATTTTCTTATATATATATATATATATATATATATATATTTTTTTTTTTTGGGCTATGTATCATAGCGGAAAGTAAAAAAAAAAAATAGTTTCTTTTCAAATTTTTTTTTTTTTATAGTGTAAAAAATAAAAACCGCAGAGGTCTTTTTTTTTTTTTTTTTTTTATATGTACAAAAAGTAAAAGAACTGTTGAAATAAAGAGTATTTGAAGTTAAAAAATACCAGCAAAAGAAAGCACTATTTGTGTGAAAAAAGGACGGCAATTTTGTTTGGGTACAACGTCGCACGACCACGCAATTGTCAGTTAAAGCGACGCAGTGCAAAAAATGACCTGGTCATTAAGGGGGTAAAACCTTCCGGGGCTGAAGTGGTTAAAACAACCAGGATGAGATGGGGGAGTCACAATCCATCTCAATCAAACACGTGGTGCAAGGTAGACCTCCATCCAGAAGTCCCCAAAATATCAAAGCAAAAGGACAAAAAATGCCTCATAGTGTAATATTTATTTAGGAACATGGGATAAAAACAGGTATAAATCGCATTAAACCATAAAAACACAGAGTGGCGGTGTTAGATGTAAGTTTAGTAGTTGGTTTTTATGGTTTTATGCAATTTATACCTGTTTTTATCGCATGTTCCTAAATAAATATTACACTGAGGCATTTTTTGTCCTTTTGCTTTGATATGTTGGGGACTTCTGGATGGAGGTCTACCTTGCAGCACGTGTTTGATTGAGATGGATTGTGACTCAGCCCCGTTTCACATAGGTGCGATGTGGGAACCCTGCGAATACACTGCGGGTTCCTGACTCGCACGGCAGTTCACACTGCCTTATGCACACTGAAGGGAGGCACCAATACATTGTTAACGACACCCCCTTTTCAGCTCGCATATCGCACTGCGAACTGCAAACTTGCACAGGAATCGGATCGCATGGGTATGAACACCCATGCAATCCGATTCTGCTGCAAACCAAAAAAAGGGTCCTGTGCGTGTTTGGTTCGAATGCGATGCAATATCAGCCATACTATCTGTGTGGCTGAAATCGCATCACATGGGCATTGCATATGATTTGCACTGCAGTGTGGTGCGAATCATATGCGACATTGCTGAGCGCACTGGTGTGATCGAGGGCTGAAGCTGAATGACACCCCCATCTCACCCTGGTTGTTATAAAGAAGCTGTTTGGTGAGTTTGCATTGCGTGGGGGAACAAGCTGGTGAAGGCTGAGGATTGTGGGCTGCACGTTTTACCTGCATGAAATGTCATTCACTTGGGTGAATTTGAGTTGAAAACTGTAACAGTATTACACTATACAAGCCTTTTTTTGCTTTTTGGCATATTCGGAGTGTCATTATTAAGGATATGAAGAAAAGTCATGCCTATTTCCTGTGACAACAATGAGCGTTTGCTGCACTGGGTAGCCACTTGCTCTGCTGAATGACACCCCCATCTCCCCCTGCTTGTTTAAACCGTACTGCAGACCACGTAGCGGCTATAAGCAGCGACAGCGTGGCTCTGTCCCGCAAATCGCCACTCATGGTCATCACTCTCATGAAGGCTAGGGGGCGAGCGTGCGCCACCGGCGGCGTGCGCTCGCACCCGCCGCACGCTCCTTGAGGACTCGATGTCCTACGGCAACTCACGATGCCCTGAGACAGAGCCAGAACAGGGAATCGCCAATGCAAACACGGCGATTCCCCATTCTGGCTGGCGGCATGTCAGAGATCTACTGATCCCTGTACTCGGGATCAGTTATCTGGTGCCCCTGCCGTCCCAGCCCCCATACAGTTAGAACATACCTAGGGAACACAGTTAACCCCTAGAGCACCCCCTGCAAGTTAACCCCTTCTCTGCCAATGACAGTAATCAGTGGATATTTAAATTTCTGATCGCTGTATAAATGTCATTGGTCCCAAAAAAGTGTCAAAAATGTCCGCCCCAATATCGCAGAAATTAATTCTCATGGTTTGAAACTTTTGCGCAAACCAATCAATAAACGGCGATTTGCAATTTTTTTTTACCAAAAATATGAGGAAGAATATAAATCGGCTAAAATCGATGAATACATTTTTTTTTATATTGTATATTGTATGGATATGTATTTTAGCAAAAAGTAAGAAATATTGGGTTTTTTTTGCAAAATTGTTGCTCTTTTTTTGTTTATAGCGGCGATCAGAAATGACACAGAGGTGATCAAATACCACCAAAAGAAATCTCTATTTGTGGGAAATAAAGGACGCAAATTTTGTTTTAGTACAACGTCGCACGACCGCGCAATTGTCAGTTGAAGTGACACAGTGCCGAATCGCAAAAAGTGCTCTGGTCTTAATATGGGAAATCCTTCCGGTCCTTAAGTGGTTATCATTAAAGCGGTTGTACACCCAAAGTAAAAAAAAAAAAAAAACTCTGCAAGGCAAAGGCATAATGAGCTAGTATGCGCCGTCACACCCGTGCATGCCGTTCCGGCAAGTCCCGGCAGGATATGCCGGACTCGCCAGACCTTCACTGCGCATGCCTTGATATTGGCTTATCTGTAGGTAAAAAGCACCTTGGAGGGCATACAACCGCTTTTAGGATATGAAGAAAATGACAATGAGAGTCTGCTGCACTAAATAGTTTTTTGGGAGGGGGAGCAGCAAACAACCAACAAGCCCCCCCCCCCCCCCCACGGCACGGCACTTTATCATCGGGGGGATGTGCTGTCACGGCACTGACAGCACCCCCCTCCCCCCCAGTGGCGGGGGGCATGTACCAGGCTGTGTCCTCTCCTCTCCTCTGGCAGAGCAGCAGCAGCGGAGCTGCATGTTCCAGTGGGCGTCTCCGTGCTGTTTCTTCTTCCTTAGCGCCAGGCATCCAATAGGATTTTCCGATGGCCAATAGGGAAGCAGGTCTCACAGACCTGTCTGCTGACTGGCGGGGAGGAGCATTAGTGTGAAATAGCGAAAATTCATTTGCTATCATCACACAACTGGGTGGGATCAGGGCGCACTCTCTGTGCCCCGAGCCCATCCTATTTTGAAGCCTATTAGAGCCTCTGGCTCTAATCACGTGCTTCAACAAACACACCCCCTGCCTATTCCCACAATTGTATTTCATGCGCCTGGCATCCTGAAAGGGGCCGGGCGCATGGATAGGGGGGCGGCGGAGTTGTTTGGGGGGGCGGCGCCCGTGCATTGTGCCCACAATGCACGGGCTGCCACTGCCACTTGCTCTGATAAGCTTCCATTCCCCTCAGTGACTGAATACGTTTACACATAGTGCTTATGATTATCGGATTGTTCTTGGATTAACACCAGAGGACTTTTTTGTTGCATATTTTATTTTATGATCACTGGTTTGTGTTTTTCTTTTACAGCACTGCATGTTATATAATTAATGTTTTGATAATAGATACAATTGAAAGCAGTATTAAAAGAGAAGTATGGCATTTGTTTTTTTTTCAGAATCATACTTACCTAGGTGGATGCAGCATCTGCCCCCCGCCAGCCCTAAGACTGGTTTCACACGTCTGTGTGCAGGCTCCGCTTTGCTCAGTGGGGATCAATCTGTTGATCTCTGCTGAGCAAGCGGATAACAGATCCATCTCCGCTCACTGTGCAGAGACGGATCTAACAGAGCCCCACTCTCTTCTACGGGAAATCGGATGGCAATGGACCGTCTGTCTGTTTTCATCCGATCCGATCCCCAGACGGATGAAAAATAGGGTTTTACGGTAGAGGAGCGGATCGGAGAGCAGCGGGTGTCAGCGGACATTTCACCGCTAATATCTGTCGCTCCATAAAAGTGCATGGAGCATCCGTTCAGGTCTGCCTGAAAAACGGACAGGCGGACTTGAACAGAACATCCGTGTGAAAGGGGCCTTAGACTGAGAACCGAGCAATCAAACAGCGCCAAGAGCGGTTCTCAGAGCTCCCTGAGCAGGGATCTGGTGACTGTCAGTCATCAGCTCCCTACTCTGTCCCCTCCTTGCTCACTGGAGCACTGGGCTGTGGAGGAGGCGCGAGCGGCCGGCTCAGGCTCTCAATGGCTCACTGAGAGGCTGAGCCAGGTGCTGGTCCAGGAATGTGGGCGGATCCTGACCATATGATCCTGATCTTTCCCGAGCCTGGACCGGCTCTGTGACATCAGCGGACAGCCCTCTGTCAGCTGAAAAAGGTTCACAGGAGTGCAAAATGAACTGCACTCCTGTGATCCACAGAAGTACTGGCAAACAAGCTTTGACTGTACTTCTCCTTTAAACCCAAAACAAAACATGTAATATATATTGCAGCTTACCATTCATTAGATGCGGTGGCTGCATTCGTTTTTTTTTTTTTTTGACCCTCCATGTTTTCACCTGATGATCTGGTCAGTAAAGTCAGCCATACATAGATCAATATGTATCCATTTTATCAGAGAGTGGGCAAACTTCAGTCCATGTATGGGCAGGGGTCTATGAGCTGCCTAACATACTTTCTGTATAAAGCCTCGTACACACAGGAAGACGATCGTATACAACAGGTCGTACGAATGACCGTTGTATGCAAAATCGATAGTTCGTACGCGCGGTTAGAACATACGACGGTCGTACAAGGGGAGTTGTATGAGCAGACTAGAAAACTTGGTCGTACCAACAAGCGTTCATACGACCGTTGTATCGTGTGTACAGAGCAGTTGGTACAACAAGTTGTATTGTGCAAAACACGCATGCTCCGAAGTCAGGAACGGCCGGATGCTAATTACATGCACCTGAACGTTCTTCTGTGGTCGTACGATCGTGTAGTGCAGTCAGTATGCAAGTTACATTATCCAACATACGATTTGAGATAATCGTACGTACGATCGTCGTCTCATGTGTACGAGGCTTTACAGTGCATACACTCTGCAGGAACAACAGAGACATATGTGGACAGCAGCATTGCCAGTCTGTGGGTAGGGGAGTGTTGGATGTATTAGTAGATTTTTTTTAACTGTTTGGGATAAAGGTTTTATGTAAATTAGAGAGTAGAACTATAGGCATAACAGTTTTTTTTATTTTGGTTAGCATAAGGGAGGGCTATAACTCCTGTCAGTTTAATTTTTGCCATCTCATTGGGGAGATTTACCTTCACTTCCTGTCCCATAGACAAAACAGGAAGTGAGAAAAAATCCCCACGAATAAGTTAATTCTTTGGGGACCCCCAAATCACCAGAACCAGTGAAGATTTCATCTCTATTACTTTTCTAGGAACAACCCAAAATTTGGGGTTTTCTTTACTTTCAATAATAATTATAAATAGGACAAATACAGATGGTAAATCTCCCTAACGGGGGCACAGACTACAAAAAAAAAAAAAAAAACCTAATAGTTGCTAATCCATCTCCACTCTGTCCAAAACGAAAAAAAAAAGTTTTTCTTTTTATAATCCTTTAATAAAAGCTGATCATTGTTAGCACCCCTGTCAGTAGTAAATGGTTTGTCTCAACCCTTTAACTGCTACATCTACCAGACAAAATAGAATAAATTGAGGGGGAGAGTGGTTCTGTAGGACAGAAAAATACTGCCACGTCCTATAGTTTAGAAATTATAAAGAGGGAGAAACTCCCAAATTGTAAGCGGGAGAAATATTAAAGATTTGATATCCTGCACCGTCATAAAAAGACAGGATGTCTTGGTGAGAGGGGGAGTTAAATAAGATAAAACAGACCATCTACATCGTCAATTTCCCAACTCTGTTTGGTAAATGATGACTGTCCCCACGATTGTTACTAGTCGAAAATAATTTCCTAATATTTTTCTTTTTGAAAAAAAAAAGCAAAACCTGTCTCACCTCTACCTAATCGTTGATAATCCAAAAAAAAAAAAAAAAACATCAGACACGGGGGCAATCCCTCTAAATGGTAGACATAAACAGGATAAATATTAATAATAACTTTCATTTCTTTTGGGGTTTAAAACCCAA